>JALJCO010002664.1:0-278807 GCA_023101725.1 Atherinomorus stipes
GAAAAGTTAATTGTCTGAGTGAAGTGCAGAACTGGATGTCCGCTAATTTTTTCTCCATCAACAAAATAAATGAAAAACATTTATCTTTGGCGGCCCAATTCTGTGGCCAACTTGACTGTTAATAGTTCTATTGGGCCACTGGCTTCTTATTTGAGCCCACATGATAAATATCTCAGTGTGACCTTTGATTCGAGCTTTACATTGGAGAAACAGATTAGTTCTGTTGTTAGGACTAGGTTACTTTCAGTTGAGACTTCTGGGTAAAATTAAAGCCTATCTACCACGAGACAACCTTGGGGGAACTATCCACTGTTTTATCACGTCTTATTTGGATTATTGCAACTCCCTGTACTGTATGTCTGGCTGGATCAGAAGTCTCTCCAGCGACTCCAAGGAGTGTAAAATGCCAGAGCCCAAATGCTGACTGGCTCTAGAAAATGGGAGCTCATCACTCCTGTTCTTTTCTTCTCTGCACTGGCTTCCAGTTGCTTAGAATATAATTTAAAATTCTATTGATAGTCTACAAGTGTTTGAACTCGCTGGCCGCACAGTGCTTGTCTGAGATGCTGCAGCCTAATGCTCAAGGTAGAGCTCTACAATCTGCAGACCAGCTCCTCTGACCGTTCCTAAATCTAGGATTGTGTCCAGAGGAGACTGAGCTATTCCAGCGGTAAACTCTGGAATAGCCTACCTTTCCAGGTCCAATCTGTTCAGTCTGTGGCCGAATTAGAACAAAGATTAAAACGTTCTTATTTGCTTGGGCTTTCAATTCAATATAGATCTGTGGTGACATGTTGTTCTTTTTTTATGTTTTTAGTGTATTTTATTTCAGAATTTTTACATTTTTAAGGTTTGATTTGATTTTATTATTATTATTTTTTTAGTTACTTTTTGTCTTCTTTTTCCAATGCATTCCTTATACAGCACTTTGGTCAATGAAGGTTGTTAAATGTGCTTTGAAATAAAAACCTTAAATTGATTTGATATGAAGTTCAAAGAGCACACTAACATCCTTTCAGAGCCCGAGCTGCTGTACAATCCAACAAAAGATTGGATACTGAAAAAAAAAAAAAAAAACGTAATGAAAAGATCAAAAATCGACAAAAGGAAAAAAAAATTGAGAAATTAAAGGCACAAGTCATGATAATAGGCCCTAGTCACCTGGAGCTAAAAACATAAGAAAAATGATAAACATTGTGGGGCAGGAGGTAGGTCAGGGGACAGTTGGGAGGGGTGTCAGTTGGACGGGAAGGCCTGAGTAAATAAAAAGTTTTGAGCAGGCTCTTAAAGTGGCCAGTAAATGACCTCTTGAACCTCTCACCCTGCATCGCACAGAGGGGAGTCCCCGTGATTGCTCCTCTGGGTGACTACCGTCTCATGTAGGGGGTGACGATGGTTCCTGGGGATGACCTGCATCCCTGCTCCTGATCCGTGTCTCCACCAACTCTCCAACAGAGTCCACTCCCTTTCCCATCATTGACACACACCTGACCAGTTTCTGAGCTGGTTTCCCCTCCCTGGTCATCACGCAGTTCCCACAGCACACAACAAAGACAGCACTGGCTACAGCTGACAGGTACAGCATGACATCACAGACTTCAGAAGATTGAAGCTTCCCGAGGAAGAAGAACTTTGCTCGCTGCTGTGCCCTCCCCCTCAATTACAACAGGTAGTTGGTGTGCTTAATGCCTCCCACCATCCACCACCATCTCCTTGGTTTTAGATGTGTTGAGGATGAGTCCATGCCAGAGGACCCTTTTGTATCCCCCTTCGTACCCTCCCCTCTACATGAGCCACCACAGCCGTGTCCTCTGAATTTTTCCATATATCACGATGAAGATCTGTAGGGGAAGTTGGATGTGTATGTGACAAGGTACGCAACGGAGGGCCTGGGTGGGATTTGATCCCCAGACTCCCGGGTGAAAGTCATGCGCGCTGACCATTCAGCCAAAGGGAGATCCCTGTGGCCAAGTAGCCAGGGCACATGATCAGTTGGAGGCATAGTGACAGGACCCCACACTGTCACATGTAGAGGGTGAAAAAGAAAAGGGGATAACACAGTTTCTTGGGGGGCTCCAATGTTGGTGATAAAAGTCTCAGAGATTGTCCAGTCTGACGTTCTGTGGCCGTTATGTCAGGTAGTTGTAAGGATAGTTCGGAATATTTGACATAGGGCCTCATTTTCAAGTTAGCCTGGGTTACTATCTATCACTGGAGACAATTTCAACATATTTAATCCTGTTATTGTAGTTACAGGAGGTCAGAGATGCTACGGGTAGCGAAGAGTGCATTCACACTCTGTTTGGTCCATTTTCACAGATAGTCCGTTCCGTTTGGTGCAGTCTGAACAGCAACCGTACTCTGGTGCGTACCAAAGAAGCAAACTCTGGTCTGCTTGAAAGCCCGGGGGTCTTGGTTTAATTGCAAACAGACTATTGAACTATCCAGCGCATATACATCCAGCGCACCTAATGGAAGTGACGTCTGTTGACCACAGTAAAGCAGACGAAGAAGTACAGCAGGACGAAGTGGGGTAGATTATCGTTTGGGTCGGAGGGAAAACAATGCAAACAGTGCGTGTTTGAAGAAGCTGAGGTCAAAACAACGACAGACAACTGGAAAATGTGTGGACAGAGACATAATATAAGAAGCAGAAAGATTTCCAGTTTAATCACGGAGTCCGGTTTTCTTCTTCCCCCTGTTTTTTCATCATCATTGGTGGTTGTATTGGGGAGTGTCGCTCCCTAGCGGGGAGTTGTTTTTAACTGTGGTGGTTTAACCAGACGGTTTTGCCTGCTTCGGTAACTGCAGTTTGAACGCAAAACCAAAGCAAAGAAAGGTGCAAAATTTTTCTGAAATTCCTGCCCAATCGGACCGAGTCACCTGACTTTCCTGGTGTGAGTGCACCCTGAATCAAGAGGAACCAGCTGGCCTGTTGTTAAAAACAATCTCATCCACTCCACAAAATGAGGCAAATCAGTTAACACAAGACTATATGTAAATGTTGTTTTAATAGAATAATTTTACAAATTAAACCAACCTTGCATCACAAATTCTGCATCACATTTTCTCACTAGTTTCTCACCAGCTGTGGAATTATACGTTGCATCCAGGTGGTATTCCAAGTTCATAGAAATATGGTGATGCCTCGTTTGATCAAACAAATTCAAATTTGTCTTCAGAACCCAAAATATTATCATGCCTTTCACACGTGACCACATTTTTGACTGTATATTTGTGTAATCTAATTCCTTCCTGCACATACCAGTAGATAATATCACTCCACTGCCAAATACAAGAATGAATGAATGAATGAAAAATACTTTATTCATCCCAGAAGGGAAATTCAGTATTGTAAAAGCTCACTTTTGTTTTCTTTTTTTTCTTTTTCTTTTTTTTTTTTAATAAACAAAAAAGTCAGTCAGTCTTGTTCTTTAGGGTGATGGCTGCTGGCAGGAATGAATTTCTGTATCTCTCCGTCCTACAGCGAACTTGACGCAGCCTCCCACTGAACACACTCTGTTGATTCTTCACCGCGTTGTGGAGAGGATGGGAAGTGTCCTCCATCATCTTCATCAGCTTGTGCAGCATTCTTTTTGAACGATCAGCTCCAGCGGCTCCAGAGTTATCCCCAGCACAGAACCAGCTTTCTTGATCAGCTTGTTTAGTTTCTTCAAGTCTCTGATTCTGATGCTGCTTCCCCAGCAGATGCTGCAAAGCTAATTGCACTTTCCACAACAGACTTGTAGAAGATCTGCAACATCTTGGTGCAGACGTTGAATAAAAAGTAAAATTATGTTGCTGCTGAGACACTTTACCATCAAACTGCAATGCAATGCAAGGTTAGTTTTATTTGTAACATTATGTGCTAGTATCAGCAACCTCCTACAACTAGAATAACCCGACAACATTTTTTGAAACTGTCTCCAGTGATAAGCAGCTATCCTGGCTAACTCAAAAATGAGGCCCCATATCAAAAATTCTGAATTGTCCCTTTAAAGATCCAGTGGATGAAAAGCAGGCAACACAAACTGTTTTACATGAACAATTTATGCATTTTAAGTTTTATTAAACAAGCCGTCATACACCAGAATAAATGACACAGCAATTTATAGACCAGCACCTCATCTTGGTGTCTTTGATACACACACACACTTGTATCCACATCACAGCCACTGGGACCCCCAGCCATCGGGACAAGGATGATCACCGTGGCAACGACCCTGCAGACCGAGCAGGCAAAGCCCCCGGTGTAGAGGATAAAAACCTAAAAACAAGAACCAATGAACCTAAAAACATGAGAACAGACATGATCGACAAGAACAGAAATACGCATCAAGGAGTTCATGAAATAATAACAAATAAGTAATTAAATATTCAGCTCAAAGCAAAGCTAATGAATGAAACTAAATATTGAATATAACTTCTATTTTCCAAGCTTATGTTAATGTTTTATTGAGATTAAGGAAATATTGTTGCTCTGGAAGCAGGACACAGCAGAGGTGGAGATTTGCAGCATCAGCTACGATGATGGCGTGAGCTTCACGAAACACTGCTGATAGCTCTGGAAAGCCTCGGAGAAGGTTGGACCTGCTTTCAGTCTCTGTCTCTGTTCAGGAGGACAGCGATGAGCCTTCTGAGCATGTCTGCCACCGTTCTCTTCATGACTGCACATTATTACAGATTAGCTTCAATTGAAACTTCCACAGTCTCTAACCAGCAATCTGTAGGCAGGTTTGAGGACAGACGGTCGGAGGCGTCCAGGATCATCCAGAGACGGACGACTGCCATGATAGAGGCGACTGTCCCAGGATCGGCTCCCTTTGACCCTTAAGAGTCTTTGTTGCTTGGGGTCAGAGAGGATGGTGGAGCCTCTGAAAGGATGAAGGTTTAAGGCTTCGTCCCACCCCTCCTCCTCCTCCCTCCTCATCCACTCCGTCCACGCTGTCCAAGCCTGGGTGACCTCCAAACCAAACTATCAGAATGTCCCGGAGCAGCCGTGGGGGCTATTGTTCCTCAAACTAGGTCAAAGCCCGCAGCTATCACAGTCAATTTGGGCTGATCTGGGAACAGCGGGACCAAGACGGGGGGGACACACTGGGACGGAGACGGGGGGACCAATCACACTTGTTGATATAAACTGAAGGAACAGGAACTAATGACAGTATTCTTTCAGCCTAATCACACTTTTTCTCATCCTCCTCTTACAAAACTTGGCCTGAGTCCTAACCCTCTTCATCATTGTTCTCCTCCCCACCCCTGCTCCTCACCCAACGCTCCTTCTTCCCACCTCCTTTTGTATAGTGTAATTAGTCATGTGGAACATATGGAGCATCATATTACATAACCCCACAGCAGCTGCAGCTAGATCCAGGATCATTCAGATCAGGACCACAGCAGATGTGGAGCATTTAGCTGCGTCATGGTGAACTGTATGGACTCCATGTCTGAAGAAAAAGAAGCGAGAACAATGACCTGCTGGTACTGGCCTCTTCCTTTCATGCGCCTAACAATGAAAGTATGAAAGGCCCCACATTCACAGTCTATCGCTCCTCAGCTTCTATGTTGATGCGGCGTCAGCGCAACACGGTTTGTGTTTGATGTGTTCACATGTAAACACACTCCGATACAACAGGATGGCGAGAGGATGAACCCGTTTCTGGACCTGTCGTCATGGCACCCGCAGCCCAGTTTCACCAGCATCATTCCCATTATCTCCCAGTATGAACTATCCCACCACTCTGAGCTGAGCTTGTTCATCAGACAGGATTCTCCGCTGCAGGAGGAGGAGGAGGATGAAGAAGAGGATGAGGAGGGGGGGTTCACTAGCTGGATGGTTGGTGGACCAAGGCCTCCCGGGGTTACATGCTTAAATGTCTGATGTTTGGTTCTGGGGACTGATCCAGTTCTGGTTTTGGAAAGTGATCTGGGTCTGGTTGTGGGGAATAATCTGGTTCTGGTTCTGGGGGACTGATCTGGTTTTGAGGGCTGATCCAGTTCTGGTTCTTGGGACTGATGTGGCTGTGGAGACTGATCCAGTTCTGGTTCTGGGGACTTACACAGTTCTGAGGACTGATCCGGTTCTGGTTGTGGGGACTAATCTGGTTTTGAGGACTGATCCGGTTCAGGTTCTGGGGACTGATCTGGTTGTGAGGACCGATCCGGTTCTGGGAACTGGTCTGGTTTTGGGGACTGATCCGGTTCTGGGGACCGATCTGGTTTCTGGGGACTGATCTGGTTTTGGGGACTGATTTGGTTCTGGTTGTGGGGACTGATCCGGTTCTGGGGACTGATCTGGTTTTGGGGACTGATCCAGTTCTGGTACTGGGGACCAATCTAGTTGGGAGCACTGATCCAGTTCTGGTTCTGGGGGCTGATCTGGTTTTGGGGACTGATCTGGTTCTGGTTCTCGGGACTGATCTGGTTCTGGTTGTGGGAACCGATCTGGTTTTTGGGGACTGATCGGGTTTTGGGGACTGATCCAGTGCTGGTTCTGATCCGGATCGGTGAGGGTTAGAGCTGTGTGTTCAGACAGAGGCTGCTTCATCCTGCCAGCTCCGTTATTAGCTTTCAGGGATTACTTCCATATTTCATTTCCGTACATTCACAGCTGAGCTGTTTACATGTTCGCCTGCATCAGAACGCCGGATGGACCCAAATTGGCTTTATTTATTTCTAGTGTTGTTAAAATGTCGTTAAAAGCAACTAAAGTTGATACGGCTTCCAGTCTCTTCAGGAGTGGACGACCCTGCGAATGGAGCTCCATGTCTGATTCTCCATGTTAGATGTCGAAGTTCATGACAGCAGAAATCACTATTATCACGAGGCCAAAGTTTGCTGGTCATGCAGCCCACTCTGTCTGCACCATATCTGCACACACAACTCATACCAACTGTCAAACACAGGGTGGAGGAGGGAGATAAGCTGGATGTCCCCACACTACAGATCCTGTTTTCAGGAGCAAATGAATCAGGTTAAGACTGAGGCGATCGGGTTAACCTGGTTAAATCTGGCTGTGTGAATCAGATCAGATACCAGCAGCTATAAATGAACCCATGAGCTGAAACACACCTTGGAAGAGTCCAAAGCCACTAGTGGGGCTGCTGGTGACACATGCGCTGATGTAACAGTACATCACAGAACCGTTCCTGTAGCCATATCTCTAGACTTTTAGCAGAGCGTGGGCTGCCATGTTCAGGTCGTCGAACACTTGAGGTGGTCGATACTGGCTTTTTTTATCTGATATTGTCCAACTAATCAATTAATTTCCAAAATCCGATATCAACCAATCCTGATATATGCAGACAACTGTAAGGTTGTATTTCTCATATTTCTAGAAATACACCTATATTCTGCTCCAAGAGCAAAGATCCCAAAATATCCTTAACTCAGCCAGAGGAGTTCATTTTGGACATCTGGCTGCCAGATATCAGATACTAGCAGGTATTAGCCAACATGTGGCTAATTCTAATGTTTCTGACAACTTGGAAAATTAACTAACAACTTAAAACCAGACATATTATAAGCGGTTTCAAAGCAAATCCGTCTGTAGCAGCAGCAGCAGCTGCACCGTAGTCGCATGACTCTGAAAGGAATGCTGGGATATGAAGTTCTTCCACAATTACAGGGACTTTTATACATGATGGGCTGGTGCTAATGAAACGAAATCTCGCGAGATCTTGTTCCGTTATGAAATCTCGCAAGATTTGGTTAGTGATAGTATCGATCCCAAAAAAAACACCCAAAAAACAAACAAACAAACATATTTTTCGATATTACATTTAATTGCCAATATCAGCCAATAATATCAGTGAGCCGATAATATTGGACATCCCTCACCAGTACCAATACCAATGCCTTCACTTTGATACTGGTTTCTTAACGATACTTTTTCTGTACCAAACTTATAAAATCAACTGTAACAAAAAGAAATAAAAAAGCATTACAATTACCAACAAAAGTTTATATCTATTTTTATTAATTTTTTTTTTCTTAGCATTTTTCAACTCAAAGCAGGTTTCTAACATAAAATGTTAGTTGCAAACAAGTGAGAAGTCAGTGTCTAGTTCCACAGCTGCATACTAAGGTCTTAACATTGAGCAGAAAATCATCAGGTCGGCTTTCTCGGGATTCTAATCCTCACATCAGGGTAGATCGGATGGGGAAAGAAAATTATATAGGCTACATTAAATAAATTTGAGACTTTTAATAGGGCTATGGACATTAATGTGTTAATTTAAGAAGACTGATCTGTAAAAGTAACATGTTAATTTTCTAAACAACTGGGATATTCCTCATGCCATGTAAGCAGTTTTTTTTAGCATTTAGGATTCTAACAGTTTTCCAGCCTTATATTGGGAGGATGCTGCAGGAGGACTATTTGATATGTCACACAGTTAAACACTCAGTCGTTGCGGGGGGCCGCGAACACCAACATATGCTATCTCAGGGTTTGTAGCTCAAAAAGTTTGGAAACCACTACTGTGCAATGTTCAAGCTAGCGTTAGCATCACGTTTGCTGTTCATTATCAGTATCTTTATTGAAAAATCTATTGTGCTTGTAAAATATGAAGCAACTTATCAACCACATTTCCTCCCTCTGGACTCCACTAACTCTGCGTTCAGACCGACCGCGGCAGGCGGCGGCAGGTTTACATGCAAAGTCTATGTAAACACGCGTTAAGGAGCGTCAAACCTTCTTGCGGCGCGTTTAGCGCGTCGGGCGCGGCGCGTTGGAGTGTTTTGGCGTTTGCCGGAGTTGGAAAATCTGAACGTTTGCCGCACCTGCCGCGGGCGTCAACCAATCAGAGACTCAGCATGTGTCAGTCGTGACGCAGACACATATTTTCTGACAGGACGGGAAATACAGAGGAGACAGCGGGGAATCTCTCCACTCCACAGAGACTGTGGAGGATAAACTGTGATCTGAGTCCGGTCCCAGGTTCCCAAACGGCGGGTTGATGACCTGCCGTCCCGATCGGATTCATAAGCTTATAATGCCGTCCCGAGGCGGGACTGGGGTCATTAAGCTGGGGTGGATAGAATGAAAGCTGAACGCGCCCACCGTCGGCGTGCGGTTCCTGGAGTAAACGGTGAAACTAACTAAACTCAGAACACATCCAAACAGTCTGCTGAATTCCCACACGGCGCAAAAACGCCCAACATTTTTCTCTGGCTTTGTGGAGTAAATAAAGCCAAGCAGTTTCATCCCACACAGACAAGGAAAACAGCCGGATCCACCACCACTCTAGACGCTCTCGCCGCGCGTCAGCAGCTTTTTGGACTCTGAATGTCAGCGTCTGATTTTATATGAACCAGCGTCAAACTTTGGGCTTCAAGCGCATTTTTGCCGCCGACAACGCGTTCAGTCTGAACGCACCATAAGACTTGTCGGATGGTCTGGAAGTTTACCTGCCTATAGGCTCCGCCTCTCTCCCCGTCTCTGCCCTCTGCATACTGTGTTCAGGTGCAGAGCAGATGGCTAACAGTAGTCGCCCACGCCTACTGTTCTAGAGGCGTCGGGAATGCAGCTTCTATCAAAAAATGTTGACGTTTGTGTGAAATTATTTAATTCTCTGCATTTTAAAGGCTTGTCGCTAATAACATAGCCAGGCTGAGTTAATGTAGGGGAAACAACGGAGGCATTTTTTTTAACCTTTTCAATCACTATTGACAACACAGATACATGTGAAACTTGCCTGTGGGCGTAACCACAAACATGTTTTTCCTGCATGCCTCAACCGTATGTAACATTACAGGCCATCACCAACAGCATGATCAGATCTTGAGCCTGTTCCCTTATTAAGGTACCGAAACCTGGCACTGAAAGACACGTCATGTTTCGATACCGGGTGGTACCCAAGCATTTTGTTCAGTGCCAAAGAAGAGCAGAAGTTGTTCTGGCACTTATTTTACTTCTGTTACAACATGTCCTGCTCAGAGGCCTGAATAGGCCCGTTGCTGCTGAGCTATAAAGTCTTTTCCTCCACATTTCTGCTTGGTTTTTGTTAAATAATGGAAGATTGTAACGTGTTCGTCTGTAGTCTGTTTATTAATCATTTATCTTCAAATAAATGAGAGCAAGTGTGTCATGAAGCCTGCTTGGTTAGTCTAAACCAGGGGTAGGCAACTCCGGTCCTCGAGAGCCGGCATCCTGCAGGTCTTAAGGGCTTCCCTGCTTCAACACACCACCTGATTTCCAGAGCTTGGCTGCACAAGTCTGCTAATTACCCACTGATTGAAGTCAGGTGTGTTGCAGCAGGAAAAGTCCTAACACCTGCAGGACACCGGCTCTCGAGGACTGGAGTTGCCTACCCCCTGGTCTAAACTTACTTTTCCTGATATTCTCCAGGAAACGGGACCTTCATTGAACATGGCTCCTTTATCAACATTGCAGACACATGCACCTCCATCATCTGCATCTCTTCAGAATGGAGTCGTACTTTTCCCTCTTAAAGCAGGGCAGCGGTTCTGATTTTCAGAGGAGCTGATTGTGTTTGTAATGTCTGCAGCTAAACGGCTAAACTCAGACTGTTTGATGGACAAACAATGCTGGAGCTTAACACTCCCATGCCTGGTATTTACTGCAGGGTCCCAACAAGGCGAGAGCCACCATCTCTAAGCCCAAACATTTGGTTATGAACAGTGGTAGGACCAGCCCAACTTGAATTAGCCCTCTCACCTCTTTGTCTCTCCCTCCACTAAAACCATAATCATAGATTACGGGGTTCATTAGCCATGTGTTCTTATCTCAGGGCTGCATTAATCCTGGCAGCCTGTTTCCTGGCTTCTGCTACCATATGGGCCAGAAACAGGAATATACAGCACAATGGTGCATCTGATGACCCAACACACAATGAGCTCAAGTGTTATGTAATATTATATCTGCTGAATAGGTTTTTCTTCTCTCCATCTTTGATAGCAGAAACTTTCATCTTGATTGAACTGATGATAGGGTGTCCAGTCTAACTACAAAATTCCTCATTTTGAATTAAACACAAAAACCGATGCTTAACATCTTCAGACACTTATGTCAGATATGAGGAATTCTTGAATCCAACTCTGACCCACTAGCAGCAGCTGACCAACGTGGTCTGTAATGACCACCTCCAGCACAGCTGCTGTGATCCAGTGACAGTCGTCTTGTCTAGATGCTGAATGCGGGTTGCCGTGGTATTCTGCGTTTTCCCATCAGAGCTTCATCTGCTGCTCATCTAAACTGTGTGTGAGCTGATTCTACATACAATGCATTGTAACGGTGGTCACGTGTTACGTTCCAACATCTCGTATCTCTCTCCATGTTGCCGTGAAGATCATGCTCATCCTTACAGGGATGCTGTGTAACTTTTTGGCCACTAGGGGCACTAAACCTGTACCTTTCCACAGGCCACAAAACTGTCGCAACATTAAATAGACTCTGTCTGTGTCTTGAAATCATGTTTGTAGACCACTTTGATCAGCTGATAACAAAGTCACTGATCCATAAAGCAAAGCGCTCCAGGTCACATGATCCGATGAGAGACAGATCAGCTCCTGCAAAGTTACAATGTCTAGTTTTTGAGGAGGGTAGCGCTCTTGGAGCACAGACATGCGTTAAGGGCTGTATATTGACCCGAGAAATAATCTTTTTCACCAAAACAATTACTTTTTCAAAAATAATACATTCACAGAATGTACAGAATAAAGGTATTAATTTTACTAAAAAACAAAAATAAAAATTACAGCATATAAATAATTGTTTAATCAATTTCGACGGGTCCAAAATATATAAGTATTTACTAGGGGTGCAACGAGACAAAAAAAATTCACGGTTTGGTTCAGTTTGATACATTAGTGCAGTGGTGTCCAAAGTTGGTCCTCAAGGGCAGCTGTCCTGTCGGTTTCTTCATGCCTACTGGCACCAGCACAGCTGACTCAAATTAACTGAATCTAAAAGCCTATGAAGTTGAGTCAGTTGTGTGTTGGAGAAGGGAGACATGGAAAACCTGCAGGATTGTGGCCCTCGAGGACCGGAGCTGAACACCCCTGCATTCGTGTGACGGTTCAGTATTTTTTCCATAGGCATGGTGGGGTCGTGCACGTGCTTGTGTATGCCTCATGTATATTTTCCTATGTTTCACCAGCCATTCAGTAAAACTCTCTGCTTGTTGAATTTTTGCATCAGTGGAAAATGGAAGTGACAACTTTTGCATGTCTACCACACCCACCTCAAGTTTTAAACAAATGTTGTTGTAGATTGTTGCTACGCGAGATAAAAGTTCTGCTCAGCTGATGTGTCGGAAGACCAAGACCAGTCTTCATCATGTATGTAGAAGCGCATGTTCTGAGTAAGGGAGGGATTCATGGATTTCTGGATGCTCTGGAGTTTGTATGGTGATGTCTGCCAGTCACAGTATCCCATACATCCTTCATGTGGAGGTACCACTGTGTTGATACAAAACATGCTACCTGTTTTCACTTCTGAGAGTTTTAGCTGATTTCAGCATTGACCGTAAATAAAGAAGGACAAACCTTCCACTACATCAGTTTCTGAAGAGCTAACAGTGAAGCCAGTTGCGTTAGCCACGTCACTTGTGTCGTCACTCACAGAAATATAAAAATGGACAAAGCGCGGCCCTTGGGGCAAATGACTGACAGCCAACATACTCAGGGCTAAATGCTAACCTTGCTAACATTAAACTAACAGAAGCTAAGAAGATTATCCCCCTAATTGAGGACTAAATGTAAGGCATGCTTGGACTTGCTGTAAGCTAGCTAAAAACCACTGAGAAAAAAACAATGAGTCAACTAGTAGCCACCGACTGGCAGGCCGGCATCCCTAACTATGTGTATTTTCAAGGTTAAATAACATCTAAACAGATGAGTTGTATAAAAAAAAATCACCCCCTCACAGTTGAAATGAAGGTAAACTTGACCTATTAAACCTGATGTTTTGAAACAGGCTGTAAACATGTTTATTTCTGCTGTGAAGTTGGTCCTTTTAACATGGGAGTCTGTGGGGATTTGCTCTGTTTTGCAGTCAGCCCCTAGTGGATGAAGAAAGAACTACAATTTTTCCACATTTCCGGGGTGGCTTCACGGTTGGCCACCAGCGGTTGCCACTTGGATCTCAGCTATTTGTTCTCTCTCTCCCATGTCGCATGATTATGGCAGCCATATTTATTACTTTACTTATTTAATGCAGGTTCTTAAGCATTATTTTTGATGATATTACCATTAAAATATTCAGATCATCTATTTCCATGCTATGAAAGATTTAATTTCATCTTATTTAACTCTCTCATCACTATATTTCATTAAGAATTTTATTATAGTTTATTTTAAGTATTTATATTTATGAATGCCTTTGAAATAAAAACATATATACACAGTTATACTATTTTCCTATAAGAGGAAAAAGTATTGTATGGTATTGATACTGGTTGACTGATGACTGAGTACCACAAACTAGTATCGGATTTGAATAATCTGGGAAAATGTTGCTATTTGGTATTTTCTTTCTAAACAGGATGTGTTTTTCTGCGTGTACAGCTGAATTGATGAATGTGTGATAATCAATGGTGCCAGCATCTGTGGTCACAGGATTGACCGTAGGGGGTATTACAGCTCCGACACCCCCAGCCACACATATTCCACCCTCTGATACTACTAATTAAAAACCAAACCTGTGTCCTGCGTGTCCTTTGCTTGGCTCTTTAGATCAACAGCTCTAATCTGCTTGTGGTGAGGTATTAATGCGGTTTGATGGATTCCCGCCCGTGTTTGTGGTGATTAATGTATGTGTGCATACTGTATCAGTGCGTGCCTCCTGCTGTCAGGGTGTGTATCACTAATTCTATAGGCCCATTGTTTTATGACTAACAGAACTGTATTACAAGCTTGTGCGTGTCTGATCTGCTAGACTCATATCTCTGCCCCCATATGGTGATGCTTGATCAGTAAGGCTAAACCGGAGGTGATACTGTAAAGTTCTGTTATCACAAACAACATGTTTTAATGGTTTATTACGTCTAAGATCTAACTTATCCAAGATAAATATCTGTTTTAATGAGAAACAATGAACAACTTTGTTGGCAGTGCCAGAAATAGTCTATTCTACGGTATATTGTTCCATTACAATATGAGGCCATTATTATAGGAGTTACCTCTAAACAATGCGGGGCATGCTTCCTGTGGCCTTTGTCTGACTGATAGTGATAGAAGATGTGGAACATGAATAGGCTACAGGGAAGCAGAAAGCCAAACTGGACATCAGTGAAGGGATAAAAATAACTTCATAGTAACATGAAATGACTCACATTTTCCTCTGTGGTGAAAATTCATGAAATCAGACATAAAACAGAACTTCAAAGACACGAGCTCGTCAGTGATGTTACCATGCTTCTCTCTTCTTACAAGCACAAACACCTTATGAAGGTAGTGATATAGTTGATGCTGACCAGCAGCTACAGAAGAGGCGCTTCTATGATGGTAGACTTGTTGAAGATTATTCGCATGAGAGGAGATAAGCCACGTGCATGTGTCATCTTGAAAGTTGAGAGCGAACAATGACAAACTTACCAGAGATGGAGGATTGGGTAATTACACACAATCTGCACGCACAAAATGGTGAGTCATATAATCCCCAGGGACGGGTTCGGTGGTCCATCTGGGGCAGATGGGTGAGGGTGGCGCGCGTTTGGCATTAGCCTATGGCTCGCTGGCTGCAAGGCCATGACCCTCCTGCTTTTGATCCTATTAGCAGGTGAATGAGGAGATGGACATCAGACTGACAGTCCGACTCTGGCCTCCGTTTGGCCACCTGACCTGAATACTCATTAGTCCTCACATATGCTGCCGAAACGGCCGGCATATTGCTCTTGGCCTCTGCTAGCTCCCCTCAGTTGTTAACATCAAAGTATTTCATCAGTGGCGGGGAGAGGGATGAGGTACGGCAGGCTGAGGAGATGGATTGATGATTTGCTGGATGTGTCAGTGAGTATCAGACCATCTGATTAGTGGAAAACATAAACTAACTTGTTCTATAAACATGGACTAAAAGGTTGTATTATCACAAGAGGGTGCAGAAACACAGAGATGTGTCTTCTGGAAAGAATTAAAGAAAAAAGAAAAATAAATTGATCCACAATGGGACCTATGAGTGTCCTTTTAACTAGTACCCTTATAGGTGGTGGGAGGAACTGGGCATTTCAGAACTAAACGGTGAACACATCCACATCAGAGTGCTCAAATGTTAACATTGACCCCTTTAAACCCAGATGTCCCCAAGGTCCACCACTTCTATCTCATTGACTTTTCTTTTAGTAAGACTAATTGTTTTTAGCTGTTCTTACTGTGACAGTTTTGGCTGTCACTTCAGCCTTCATCAGAAGTTGTCAGACTTCCTGGTGTCACGTATCTTATATAGACAGCTGACTGGGAATCCCTACATGACATGAAGTGATAGCCGAATCTGACAATGTAAGAACAGCTAAAAATAATTTGTCTTACTAAAAGAAAAGTCAAGTAGATTATCACACTGAAGACAAGATGAACATTTTGAATACATCCTCGGCAACAGCAGTGTGCAACTCTGTAGGGTAAACTGTAATGGATACTTTACCTTTTAGGTGATCTACAGAAGTTTTCCAGCATTTATATCTCATTTAGGAGGTTCACAATCCAACCTCTAAATGTCGTGTTTATTCAGAGACTCTATCCACAATGATCCATGCTAACACTATCATTTATCCCATTTTCATCATAAAAAGATCACTATTACTATTATATTGCTAAGAGACCTCTATTTAGACCTGGAAATGATGATGAAGACACTTCCTGTCCACCAATCAGAGAGCTTAAATTGACGGTAATGTCCAATCAGGAGCAGCCAAAGATCAACAAGTGAGCAGAAAGTTCTATGTGTGTCTGAAAAGAACAAAAATAATGGTCCTCTATGGCTGGAATAAAGAAAGAAGAGCTTTCTGACGCAGCTGAGTTGGAGTTGGTTTGTGGGGATAGAAGGTAAATAACAGCAGAAATAACTGGAAATGAGGAAAAAGTAGAAACATGGAAATAGTTTCTGTTGTGTGTTTGTTTCAATGCAATGACTTGAGAGAATGACACAGATGACAAAAGATTTGGTCACTGTTGATCTGTGTGTTATTTCTACAAAGTTCTGTTCGTAATAAATTGTGGTTTCTGGGTCCGGTTGGCCTTTATGGTGCTATATCTATTGATACATTCATTTTACACCATTTTAGCTTCATAATCTGACACCTGAGGCTGGAACAAAATGTCTGGATGCCTAAAGGTGCGTGACATCAAATGTCATATTTCTGGGGTTTGGGGGGTATAATATGGTCTGTTGTGCACTGATGAGGCCATGTGAATGTCAAGAGCGAGCCTAAAAGTCCCTGTTTATGGGCATTCAGCTGTGTGTCTTGGTTCAAAAATGGTTGAATCAGACAGCAGCGTTTCATTCTATGTAGTTCATGCAATGTCAGCCATTGAACCTCATTTCAAAAGCTTTGGATATAAACTTGTTTGGAGTTGATCAATTTTTTCCTGGTTGGGTGTAATATACAGAATTTCTTATCACATATTTTTACATTGTTGTGTACAGTTTGTTACCTTGGTAACATGCCAACATAATAACACGCTACAAATGTTATCTTTTTAAATCACGTTTTCATTGGGTTTAAAGGGACTAGAGGCAGGAATTTAAAAAACAAACAAACATGCATGTCCATTTTTTTTATGCTAATGGGTGATGAAGCGCTAAATACCATAAATAACGAGCCCACCCATGTTTCTCTCTGTTGCCTTGAACAGGCTGTGTGCTGCAAAATGAGCCGCAATTCGGTGGCCGAATTTCCCGCACTGCCTTGCGGATGTGACGTCAAATGACGCTGCATTCGCATCCCCGACAGTTTTGATACAGGAAGAAGACGGTCGCAGGAAAATTCAAACACTGTAAGCGACAGTTATGGATTCTTCTGCCATCAGCAAACGATCCAGATCAAGTGAAAGACACTAAAAAGTGGCACTACGAAGAAAAAGCGTAGTAAACAACATTATAGCTTCAATTTGTGCACACTCCCGTGACGGCTTGGCTCATGGCTGCAGTTACCTGAAGCGCAAGTCGTGCCAGTCATGAGTTTCATTTCTTAATCTTGCCTCTAGTCCCTTTAAGCCTTAAAACTGCTCAGTAAAACAATCCTATTTCTGGCCAAATGCATCCATCCCTTTATTCATGTTAATGACTGATTAATGAGGGCCGAAGTGTCCAAATGTCAAACGAGCCTTGAAATGATCGCACATCTGATCGCAAAATGGTTGTACAATTGGACCCACGTGTGATTTATTAAAACGTTTGTATCAGACCAATCTTGGAATATGAACAAAAGAGTCTTGATAAATACCACGGCTGAAATCCATTGTCATTTAAATGTCACGCCCACGGTTGCGCCCTTAAACATGCATGACAATGAGGCTTCGCCCACCGACACCCACCTGCCTTCCTGCAGCCCGAAGCAGCGCTCCACTTGGGCACCTGCACGTGTGTGCGTACTGATACCTACCTCCGCTCCTATGTGGCAGTTTTACCAGCGGGGTGAGGAGATGCATGAAGAGTAAAAAGCACTTGTCTCCTAGAACTATATGTTAATGATTTTAATAATTTGTTGAGAAAAATGGAGGAATTAAATTCAGTTATTTTGTAATTTTGGGAATACATTCTACATTCCTTTTTTTCCTTAGTCTTTTTCTTTGTAAATGGGTTCACTCTGAGTGCTGGATATGTGAATACTTATTAAATGACCGTTTGCGGTTTGGTTAAAAAATATTTTCATGTTCTGCTGCGCTGCAAACCCTCACTGACTTAAACTTGCGTACACGAACTCAGAGCTGTCGTGAGATTTGATCGTATCCTACGCTTACCTCTAAATTGATAAATGGCGAGTCTTGCGTGGAAATGGTCATACACGCAGATTTTCGTCGTTTGATAAATGAGGGCCTTTAGGTGCTGCATGCACGTTGTTGGAAACAGTTATTACAGGATGTAATTAACTGCATCAACAAACGAGTCCCAGCTTTGTGTTTGGAAAAACAATTTCAAATGGCAGTATTGTGTTTGCAGCAGGGTTCACGTGATGACCAAACCAAGGCATTAGCTTTTTAAATCTCCAAACCTAGTCATGTATTTTTTTATGAAATATGGCTGCTACTAAAATGTTGCACAGAAAGTCAGTTAATGAGTGTTCAGTGGATTATTTCATTGTAATGTTTCTTGGTAATAAGCCTTATGAAGCCTGTTACATCCATTTAAATGGGTTTGTGGTATGAGCTGCAGAGTTGAGACCAATAGAAAACACCAAACAAGAGTCAATGGAAGAATCAGCTGATTGGCAGAAAAGATAAGGCAGTTTTCATCCCACAAACGCTGACAAACACGATTACATTACTTCCTTGACGGAGGTAATAAACGGAGGTAATAAACAGACTCTAAAGATTTATTACCGAGAATCATCATTGATCCACCAAACAGCCATTTCCTGAAGTTGTATATGATGCTGTAGAGCTGCGGTCAGCGATCACATTAATTGGAGTTCAGCAGGATCCCAGTCAAACGAGCTATACCCGGACTTCGACAGAGCTGAGCAGAATTTAGTCACCGCCCGTATTTCTTGTTATAGAAGATGTAATTAGTTAGGAACATGTTTTCATTCAGGGATAGAGAATGAACCATCAGAATGAACAGATTGATGGGATTTTTGTGCGATGAGGACAGGAAGACAGAGGAAGAGGAACAGTCCGCTCACCTTGTCTTTGTGTTACTGAACATCCAGCTCAGCCGCATTCACATTTCAAACATCCACACTGATGTAGATACGTTGCAGCTGATGTCACAGATGCCCTTCACCGCATTCTGAGTCCAGCTGCCGCCATAATGAGTACTGCACTGGTATCTGGTGCTCCACAGACTCATGCATAACTCGAAAACAGTCGTCATGTCTTCTCACACGTAGTTTTGCTTTCATTTTTCAGGCATAAATGTAAGAAAATAGGTTTGATTTGTACAGTTGTGGCGATCAGCTGCCTTCATCAGAAGCTGTTTCACTGATGAGGTGCGATGAAGGCGACGTAAGTTGAAGGTGCCAAAACTGTCAAGGCAAATCAGACCTTTTTTTTTTTTTTTTTACTATGTATGCCTGAACAAAGAAGGCAAAACTAAAGACTCATGCAGGTCGTCAGGGAAGCCGTCCATATGTGGTGCTGTTGGTTTGACAAGACAGGAGACCCAGATATTTCTATCTGTCGTCAGAGATGGCTTTTAGCGATCAGGAGGGCTAACTGGACACAGACTAGACGCATTTGTATCGGGAGAGTTTCAGTGTAAGTTGGGAGAGGTAGCTTTAGCTATTGCTAATGTGACAGGTCCAGTGATCATGCACCCTGGCTGGTTGGGATTTCTCATTGGCTGAATGGTCAGAGCACACGGGTCTCACCCAGGAGACAGGGATTCAAACCTGGTCCAGATCTTCCTTCATCCTGCTGCACTAACTGGGTTTGATGTCTTCTACAAATTTTTTAGAAGATTAATCCAATCCACTTCATTTCTATAGCACATTTAAAGAAAAAGAAATGCTCCAAAGTGCTGCACAAGCTGAACATATCTCAGTCATAAATCAATTTCTAAAAATGAATAGGTAGATGAAGACAGAGAAGAAAAAAGGGAAAAGAGTTTAAAAATAATGACATTTACAGTAAAAAGATAAAAATAAATATATTGGGAAAAGATAAAAGTAGGTCAAATGATAGAATAAACCAACATCAGAGGACAACACAATTCAAGCAGTTTTTAAAGTCAGAGAATGAAGTGGGTTTCAGACCAACCACAGAGAACTACCGTACTACAGGTACTACCCAAAAAATTTGAATATCCTGAAAAGGTTCATGTATTTCTGTAATTTAACTTAAAAGGTGCAATTTACATATTATTTAGACAAATAATATGTGAATCAATATATTTCAAGCTTTTGTTTGTTTGGATGTTGCTGATCAGGACTTGCAGCTTGAGAAAACCTCAAATTCAAAAACTCAAAAAATTAGAGTACTGTGAAAAGCTCCAGTATTGTAGCTCAGAGTGTCACATTCTAATCGGGTAAGTAATCCAAAACATCTGCATAAGTGCCCCAAGCCTTTAAAAAGTCTCTGTCTTGGTTTAGAAGAATTCACAATCATGGGGAAGACTGCTGATCTGACAGATGTGCAGAAAACCATCATTGACTCCCTGCACAAGGTGGGAAAGACACAAAAAGTGATAGCAAAAGAAGCTGGATGTTCTCAGAGTGCTGTCTCAAAGCACATTAATGGACAGTAAAGTGGAAGGAAGAAGTGTGGAAAAAAACGGTGTAGAAGCCAGAGGGCTGATCGCAGCCTGGAGGAAAGAGCTATTCCAAAGTCTGGGGGAGTTCATAAGGAATGGACCTGTGAGCTTCATCAAGTCCAGCATAAACGTAGCCGTCTACCAGGACATTTTGGAGCACTTCATGCTTGCTTCAGAGGACCAGCTGTATGAGGATGCAGACTTCATCTTCCACCAGGACTTGGCACCTGCCCACACTGCCAAAAGTACAAAATCTTGGTTCAACAACCATGGATCACCATGCTGGATTGGCCTGCAAACTCACCTGACCTGAACCCCATCAAAAACATGTGGGGTATTGTCAAGAGAAAGCTGAACGGGAAGAAACCAAACAATAAAGAAGAGCTCAGGGCTGTGATGCAAGCATGTTTTTTCTTCCATAACACCTGAGATATGCCAGAAGCTGGTAGCATCCATGCCACGCCGGGTTAAGGCAGTCATTCAAGCAAAATGGGTCCCAACCAAGTACTAAGTACAGATGCAAGATTTTACTTTAGGAGGCCCGACTCTTTTGTATTTAAAGTCCTTTTTAAATTGATTTCATGAAATATTCTAATTTTTGAGTTTTAGAATTTGAGGTTTTCTTAAGCTTCAAGTCCTAATCAGCAACATTCAAACAAATATATATATAACACTCGCGGGTTGCGAGTTGGACACACCGCTGCTGATAGATCAAGACGTTTGGTGGTGGACACATTGCTGAATCAATGTGACATTTTGTGCCTTCAAGAAACATGGTTGGCCAAACAAGATCTTGAAAAACTGAATACTTTACACACGAACTTCCATGGGGCTGGAGAGTCCACTACTGATCTCAGTACAAAACTGGTTGGTGGTAGGATAGCTGGAGGTGTAGCCATGCTGTGGAATATCAAGTATGACTCACTAGTGAAGGTGATTCATCTGGATGTTGACTGGGCCATAGGGTTAGAGATTAACTACAACGACAGAAAATTTGCTATCTTGAATATTTATACACCTTATGAATCTTATGAGCATGAGGATGAGTATCTGAATAGGTTAGCTTATATACAGTCCTTCATAGAGGACAACAGCTTATCTTGTGTCTATATTATGGGTGATTTTAATGCTGACATATCAGATAATAAATCCTTATTCGCTAAACATCTGCAGCAGTTTTGTGCTGATTCTAAATTGGTTCTGTCAAGTAAATCTTTATTGCCAGATACAAGTTTCACTTATATTAGCGACGTATGGCACACAACATCGTGGTTAGACCATATTGTGGCTACTGCTGATGCTCATGTTACATTGGAAAATGTGGAGATATGTTATGGTCTTGCAACCTCTGATCACATACCTGTTGCTGCACAGTTGAATGTTGAAAATGTTCCCATGTTGACCAGCAAAAGTAATGCAGTGCCCTCATATAAATTGGATTGGACAAAACTAAGTGAAGAAGATATGGCTGGATATTTACTGTCAACAGACATCCTCTTAAATAACATTGTATTGCCGAAGGAGGCCTTAATGTGCTCAGATATGAATTGTAAGGACGTACACCATAACATCCAATTGTGTTCCATGTATGATGCTATTGTGGAATGTCTTACTGTTTCTGCTGAGCCACTTCAAAGATGCAGATATAAGGTACCTAATATCAGACCTGGATGGAATGATTTTGTGGCTGAGCATTATGCTGCTGCTAGGGAGGCCTTTAAACTGTGGCTACAAGCTGGTAGACCTAGACAGGGGCGATTGTTAGATGCAAAGAAACAGGCAAATGCCAGATTCAAATATGCACTGCGTCTGATTAAGAAAAATGAAAATGCGATGAGAGCAGAGTCTCTTGCTAGGAAATTACAAAATAACAATCCTGTGGCCTTTTGGAGAGAGGTCAAGGCCTTGAATAATAATAAAACTCCCCTTCCATCTGATATTGAAGGTGTTAGTGATCCAGAAAAAATTGTTGAGGTATGGCGCCAGCACTATTCTAACCTATTTAATTGTTGTAACAGCAACCCAGTTATTGTCAATCCTGTCCATACATCTCTCACTGTTGACATGATAGTGGGGACAGCAGCGGTTCAGGATGCCATTAACACATTGGATCTTAACAAAGCCTGTGGAATGGACTGCATTACTGCAGAACATCTAAAATATGCCAGTTTTAGACTCCGGCCGCTGTTGTCCATGTGTTTCACTGGATTTTTGGTTCATGGTGTTCTGCCTAACTCCATCATGTCTGTAATGTTGGTGCCTGTGTTGAAGGATAAGACCGGTAGGCTTAACAGTATAGACAATTATCGCCCAATAGCTTTAGCCAGTATTTTGTCTAAAGTACTGGAGAGAATACTTCTGACAAAATTAGAAATGTTTGTTTTAACTGCTGATAACCAATTTGGGTTTAAAAGAAAACATGGGGCTGACCTGTGTATATTTGCACTCAAAGAGTTGGTATCTAGGTATACAAGCCTCAACTCTTCAGTGTTTTTATGTTTTATCGATGCATCTAAGGCATTTGATAGAATCAATCATGAGAAATTATTTTTGAAATTATTACATAGAGGTGTTCCTAAATTTTTAGTGAGAGTTTTAGTCTTTTGGTACGGTCATCAAACCTTTCAGGTCAGATGGGATAATGTTGTGTCGTCTCCATTTCTTGTTAGTAATGGAGTTCGTCAGGGAGGGCTTCTGTCCCCTGTTTTATTTAATGTTTATATGGACGAACTATCTTATAAGTTAAATAAAGTTAAAACTGGTTGTCTTGTGGGGAGTACTGTTGTCAGCCACCTTATGTATGCGGACGACCTGGTCTTGCTTAGTCCCTGTAGTGCTGGACTACAGCAAATGTTGAAGGTGTGCTCACAGTATGGCATAGATTATGACATCAAATATAATCCAAAGAAAACACAAGTAATGATAGTTAGAAGTACTGGGGACAAAAAATCAATTTTCCCCACCTTTTATCTGTCCAACTGTCCTTTGGTGGTATGTGAGGAAGTTAAATATTTGGGGCATGTCATGTGCGACGACTGGAAGGATGATAAAGACATCCATCGACAGCGTTGTAAAATCTTTGCTCAGGCTAACACGCTGAGAAGGAAGTTTAATATGTGCTCTGATTCTGTGAAGTGCTCCCTGTTTAGAACATATGTTACACCATTTTACACGGCTCAGCTGTGGTCTAATTACAGAAAGGAAAGTATGCAGAAACTGAAGGTCGCCTACAACGATGCTATGAGGCTGCTGCTTTGTGTTCCTAGGTGGCATAGTGCCAGTCAATTATTTGTGTCTAAAAATGTGCCGACTCTTGAGGCACTGCTAAGGCAGCTGATGTCAAGTTTTATGTACCGGCTGGAGAAGTCGGACAATTATATCATACAAGCCTTTGTCAGCCCCCTGAAAAGCTGCTGGCGATTTACATCTAAATTGAGACGGCATTGGTGCAATAGTCTGTTTTTTTAAAATGCATAATAATATCTGTATTTGGTGTCTTTTAATGCTATTTATTTTGTATGTTGTATGTGGGTGTTATGGACTTATGTCTGCAATAAAGTTATTCATTCATTCATTCAAATAAAAGCTTGAAATATATTGATTTGCATATTATTTGTCGATACAATATGTAAATTGCAACCTCTAAGATGAATTATAGAAATACATGAACTTTTTCAGGATATTCAAATTTTTTGGGTAGTACCTGTATGTTTTGTAAACGGCTCCACAATCAGTTTTCCTTTTTATTTTCCGTGTGTGAGCAGAGGACGGCTGTCACAGCTACAGTGCTGTGATGCAGCCGTGAGCCGTGACCTGATGAACGACCGGTCGCAGCCGTGATACTGGTATTGTTTACAGTACCAGTCTCCTGACTACAACACGGGAGTAATTTCTGCCACGCGGAGGTTTAATCTGACACGGTGACCATGGTGAAAGACTAAATAAATGTAGTCTGAACCTGCATTGGTTATTCGAGAGAGTTTTCTGAAGACAGTCACTCCTACTGTCTTGTTATCACCATTTCAACTGTTTACATGCATTAACAATTAGATTTTTGCAACTGAACAAATACCAGGACTCAAATATTATATTTCCCCAACATTTTCATGTCATATCTTGAACCCCATCTGCATTAAAAGGCTAATCTTGCATGTAAACACACGTTTTCTCATAGTTCAATAAAGCTTTTCCTGTGTTTCTTGCCCCCTGGTTGCGTGCGCATCCGATCTATGACGTTGCTCAGAAACCCATCTATATGGCAGCAGTGAGGTCGAATGCGTGGTGACCTCAGAATACTGAAGTGCAGAACCTTTGGTCAGTTTGCTAGTTTCCATGTCCAGCCCAGACACACTGAAGGCTCCCTGAATGCACCACGGCTGGTTATTGGTCCCTCTCAAAAAAGCAAATTGCAGTCCTTTGGAAAAAAAAGAAGAGAAACAAATGGATCTGCTGTGGGACACCTGGAAAATCAAAAAGGTTGTATATTTTTACACTTTGATTCACTTAAAGTAGGAAATTCGACCTGAAAAACAAGTAACCTTTGAAAGTTGAAACTATTTTCAGGTGGCTTTTGATGTATTCTTTGATGATGGAGCTGTCAGAAAGATCAGGTTGTTAAATTCATTGCTGTGATTTTTGCAGCTGCCAGATCACTGCAGCAGTTTTCTGCAGAGATCCCCCAAAACTGGCAATAATCTGGGGAATGAGCATCACACATGTTAGCACACACACACACACACACACACACACACTCACATGCACTGTGATTAAGGCCTTAGCTGAGATGAAAGGCAGCAGGACCAATCATACATGAGTTAGGAGCACCATGGGAGGAAGTGGGCGCGCCAGAGGCATTCTGGGCCGTCTGGCTGCAACTGTCAGAAACACAAGTCTTCCAGAAACAGAAACAAACGGTAAAATACGCGGAAGTGGAAGGATAAAAAAGAATGAGTGCAGTTATTGTAATCCCCATGAAGGAACGTCCCTCCATATGTCATCAGGACTCACATTAACGAATGAAGGAATTATTAGTCATTTTATTCTTTTTAAAGACATGTAAAAATAAGCAAAACAGCCATTAAAATAACCTGAGATTGTTTTGATAATGTTCGTGCACAGGGTGTTTTCTTTAAAAACATATCTAAGGTATCTAATTTTTGCTTAGATTTCCAGTGTTATTAATAATAATAATAATAATAATAATAATGCATTTTATTTATGAAGCACTTTACATTTGTAAAACAGATCTCAGTGCTACAGGGGAAAAGTTAAAACGGATAAAAGCACACACTGGCAAAATAAAAACAATGTAATAGTAACATACAGTAAAACACATTAAAGGTAGAGTCCGAAGTCCCCCCCCCCCCCAACCGTTTCTGTTTGCAAACAGCAGTATTCAAACTGCATGCCCCTCCATCTCAGGCTAATGGCCGCCTCGTTCTTCAGCCTATTCAGCTTCAAACCTCCTTCAGAGCTCAGAAGCGGGTAAAAGCCAAACTAATATTAGCCCTGGTTTTCCAAGTTGCAATCTCTAAAGCTCTTACCTTTTCTTCGGTGCATCCGCCATTTTCCTTCCTTTCTTTTTTTTTTTTTCTTCAAGAGTTCCAGGGACTGGCACCTGCTCCAATCATGAGCTTATTCCCACACAGCATCATGGCCTTAGCTCTGTCATTGGGTGGCGATATAAACAGAAATCTCCACCCAGAAACGTCCCGAACTCACCAAAACAAAGCTAAAGAGTGAATTACAGGCAGGAGGAGAGAGAGATGCATTCAAACGCACCACTGCACGCGAGTAGAGGCCCAAAGGCACGGTTTTAGATGGATTTCACTTGCACAAGTCTAACGTTTATTTTCAGGGGGAAAACGTCGGAGTCTAGTCTACCTTTTAAAAAACCAATAAAACATTATTTGTACACAGTAAAATTTTTAACTTAAAAATATGAGTTAAAGGGCTGTCTTAAAATTTTGAGTTGAATGGAACAATTTTTGTGTGTTTAAAGCAGGGGTCACCAACCTTTTTGAAACTGAGAGCTTCAAGGGCACTGAGTAATGCAAAGGGCTACCACTTTGATAATACATTTCTGAAATAACAAAGTTACACAGTGTACCTTTAATTTTATATTATTATTAATGATATTCTATGTGAAGACACTGATTGTTAATGATCCATCACAAGTGTCCGCAATCATCATTGCTTCTTTGAGAACCTCTCCGTCTGAGAACGCCTTCTTCTTCTTTATCAAAAAATGTGTAGCTCTAAATGAGGCTCCAGTTGCTTTTTGAGAGTTTTTTACTGGCCTCGTAAAAAAAGACTGCTGTTTGCCCAAAGCTGCCTTTAACTCACGGGCTTTTCCCGTCCGTAGTGCGCTGCCTGGTGGGTAGTTAGCATGGTAGCTTTTGTGACATGTACTGAAATGTCTCTCCACGTTGTGCCGCTTGGCCGTCGCCACAGTTGCACCGCAGATGAGACACACACAGTTTTCTTTCACGTTAGTAAAAAAAAACTCTTCCTCCCATTCACTGTGAAAATGAAAGTTTTCTTCCTTTTTTCTGCCATGTTTTTGTGGGTAGAAAACACGTTCGTAACCTCATCTTTGCAGCGCTCATGAGCTCATCTCAGCAAAGCTGGTTTGTCGTGCGCATGACAAACCGGAGGTCTAGTCACTGGACTGACCTCCGACCCATACTACGTCAGAGTTCGTATATTAAACTTTTTTTTGTGATATACTTTTTTTTTTTTACGTTTTTATGTATTCGTTTTTAAATTTACATCACTGTAAATGAAATTCAAAAAGAATAGCAACACAATTAAATAAAATTTTAGACAGAGCTAATTCGTGATTAGTGCTATTTTTAGAACTGGCCTGCGGGCGACTGATGAGGTCGCTGCGGGCGACCTGGTGCCCGCGGTCACCGGGTTGGTGACCCCTGGTTTAAAGGAATAGTTCACCCTCAGAATGATTTAACTTTATTTTTCACTTACCCTGATGGTGAGCAAGACTCTGGACCACTTTCTTAATAAGTTAAATGCGCCGGAGATCAGGACGACTTTTCGTTTCCCCCAATGGAGTTTGCCACTTTAGGTGGCGCTGTGACAGAACTCCACCATGTCCGCGCGCATGCGTACAATCGTTCGTCTCTGTTCCCTTCAAAATCAAAACAACTATGGCGGTGGCGAGGAGGAACTTTGTGTGGACAGATGAGGAGGTAGAATTACTTCTCCAAACAACATCCAATTACAAGCTCACAACGTGGAGATCCGCTGGGCTTACGTAGTCCGACATTGTTGTTTTTCCTGTATTGTGTGACGTCACGCGCAGCCACGTGAGCACGGTGTCAGCAGGTCTGTGGGTCCACCATCATTTCTGCGTTTTGGACCGTGCAGACGAGGGCACAACAGCGTTGCGTCCTCAGGAATTCCACTTTGGAACGAGTCTTCAGATTTTTGCATCTTCAACCCAGAAAAACGCCGTTGCCGTGTGAACGAAAGGCACTTCTGATGAAATAGTTTGCCGTTTTTACCCACAATCGTCCTCGTGTGAACGGCCCCTTAGTAGACTGAAAATGGAAGCAGACTGCAGGGCTTTTACCTTTCCGTCCAGTTTCTTTGTGTAAAGCCCGGCATACACTGTGCAATTTTTGGCCGTTTTTGAGCCAATTTTCCAGTCATGCGACAAGTTTGGCGATTGGCCAAATCGTGTGTCGTGCATCGTGCAGTATACTAGGGGGTCACGAAAGGTGATTGGCATCTCACGACGAGCTCCAAATCAGAAATCATGATCCCCAAAGAATTTAACCTGTTTAATATTTTGGTCATAGCTCGTAAGTGAATCGCATGTTGAAGCGGCGCCATGACCAGACTGAGAACTCTTTCCCTGGAGATTTTCACATTTCGCATAACTGAAACAAAGACGTAAGTAAACCAGAGGCAGCACGGAGACTCGGCTCGTCATTTGGATGGAGTTTTCGTAGAACCGACAGACCGTACAGCCCACATCTGGTCTGCAAATTCCTCATCCACACACAATGTCGTCCCATTTTCTTTTTGGCAAATTCTTCACAAAGAAGAGCGCAGATCGCCAAGGCAGCACGGTTTTTTGTTGATAGCATACTGTTGCTGCTGCTGCTGTTGTTATTGTCGTCTTCTTCTCTGTCTTCTTCTTCTTCTACTAGCTGTATTTATTGTGTTGCATGTCGGGATTGTTCAAGACCCCAACGTGTCTTTCAGGACGTACAGTGTGAGTAGTCAGATTGCATCCGAGTGTCGGTTCGTACAGTATGAGGACAGACATCGCAAGCTGTGAACTTTTGAACTCTGTGACTGATTCACATAATTTAAGTTGGGGCTGTGAGCAGCGATTGAAAATATTACAGTATATCCCAGGTTTAATAGTACAGATGTGGGCATGAAAAAGTTCCTCTCTTTTCTGCCAGAAGTGGTGCACTAATAGTGCACCATTACTTCACTATCACTGGCTGAACGGCTTGTCCCGCAAATACGCCATCATGTACGGTGTCCAAACTTGGCATGTGGAAACATCCTTGTTCCGGGCATTCATTTATGCTCTGAAATCGTTTCCCCCTGAATTAGCAGACAAGTCGCTGGTAAGTGGCTGGTAAGTGGCTGCCAGTCGGCTGAAAGGGGAACTTTTTCATGCCCAGATCTGTAACTGAAGACAGTTGTCTTTTTCTTAAAGAATGACTCCAACTGCAGAGTTTGAGCTGCAACACAGGTAGCAGGAAAGGCGTTCTTGGAACTGAATGATAACCAGGAAAACAAAAACTACCTGTCCAGATGCAAAACCACTTATTCCGTTTGCAAAATGACTTCAGTCTGATGCACATTCCATTTTCCTTTCACCGAAGCACCATCTTCATCTTTAAATGTTTACTTACACACAGGAAGTAAAAATGAGTCGCAGTAAAGGTTCTGGCATCATTTCAGATCATTTTGTCATTCCCTTTCTGTGCTTTGTGCAGCGGAGTTCAGGGAGCTCATGAATCCGTCTCACTGGGTTTTCAGGAAATCTGGGACTCAGAGGTTCTTTTCAGGTTTTACTGTAATGTAGGACGCCATCTTTGCCACATTCTGTCCAGGCTCAGCATGTTCATGGAAAACTAAGTTTGAGTTTCCAAACAGATACTGAATGTGATGGATAAAGCACTTTTACTCAGCTTTTCATTGTTAAAGCGGGTGTTTAAAATCCTGCGGCCACATCTGAAACATCTGAAACAGCATGAAGAGACTGAAGGTGACTGCAGGGATTGTTACGGCAGAAAAAGCAAACATCTGCTCAGACCTTTGTTTTGTCAGACATGGATTTCCTGGCATAGACTGATAATTAAGCTTTTCAATCAATAGACCAAATTATCACGATTCTAATGAGGATTAGGCAGTAGACCATGTTTAGATGAGGGGGAGCAGTTAGGATCAATAAGGAGGGCTGAGTTCAGGGCTGAGCAGCGACATGATCAGGTCACCTGCAGAATTCAACCATTTCTGCTGCTCCTCTGCTCTTGTTCATGTTCTGGGATTAATAATGACTTTTATTTACGTATAACGTACAGTGTCCCAACTTATTTAAACTGTTTTTTAGAGATACCCACAGGTTTCTTTGACTGGATTTAGATGTGATGTGCTGTTACCTGCTCTGCTTAGTAACTGTCAATCATTTCCATAATTTGCCACGTGTGTCGCCATCCCATTTCCAGTTTCTCCCTCTGCGTTCTGGGTGCCGTCCCTGGGCTTGGTTGGCCTGCAGATCGGTCATTGCACTCACCTGTTATTCAGGCTCTGCTATCCTGGTTCTTAACAGACACCAAGTCTTTGCTGGGCCAGAGGGAAGAACGGGTTCACATAGCTTGCATTGGGGGTGGGGTTACCTGACCAACATATAGGTGTTTAAACCACTTTTACCAGACCACATTAATCTATTACCTTCAATAAGTACTGGAATCAGGTCGGTTAACAAGCTGATTACATAGCTGTTGTGTCCATACACTTAAAGGCCTGAACCTATCTTCTTCCTGCAGATTTGTATTTGTTTCAAACTTGCCTTAAAAGGAAAAAAAGATTAATAAGAATAATTGAATGTGAATATCTCTCTGGAGTAACAGGAATGATATAATTAATCTCAGACAGAAACTGTGTGCCACACACACCATCCAAAACATGACTTTATTCGAGGGTTTAATTCAGAAAGAGCAGATGCTCCTCAGACGCGGTGTGCGGGGTAATAACGGGGTTTTAGGGCAAATCAAATTAAAGGGAAGTTAACTTCTTTTCCACCTCCATTAAACCCCCCAGCTTATCAAAGAAGTTCACAATAAGTAATAAACAAACACACTTTTCTTCCTCACCCGCAAACTCCTACGGTTCCGTCATGTGGTGAGGTCTGCAACTACTCAGAATGTGTGGTAGGGGTGGGCTGCATGGGGGCAGTGCAGGGTCCCACCTTTCCCCACAGCATTCAACACCAGCTCATTATCACACGGTTAGTTAGCAGACTGAAGTCCCAAAGGGTGCAACCATGCAGGTTAAGCTGCAATAATCTCACCTCTGCACATCTCTCTGCTTTTATTTCCACGTATAAACTTGTGATGGTATTGCCATGGTCATGGTTAACTGTATTTCTCCTCTCAGCACGTCTGGAGGATAAAAGCTGCAGGACCACCACAGCCGGTCCAGGCAGGCCGCCCTCCCTGAGCCGGGTTTTGGTTCTGCCGGAGGTTTTTTCTCCCTTTTAAAAAGTGTTTTCCTTCCCACTGCCTCCACCACTCTGTGCTCGCTCAGGATGGGGAATTGGACGGGGTCAAGTTGAGATCCGATCTGATCCAATCTGGTTTCCCTAGCTAGGCTGTTATGAATGGGCTTGAATGATCCGTCTGTGAAGCCCTGAGATGACATTACCCACATTTCCATGAAGACTTGTTCCTCTTTTGTATTGAAAACATTCAGATTTCAGATTTCTGGGCTGCTGTTTCCATGGGAACTAATGTATTCTGATCTGGTGGGCACATGCACTAACATCTAAGCAGAATGGTCCTGACTGACTTGTACAGAAAGATGTTTACATCACGTGATTTATCACAGACGAAGGTCTACCAACTGATCGTCACAGTCGGGGTGTCTGTCGGACTTTCAGAGTTTGTACTTTCTGCCGCTGTCCAGTGAATTTGCGCTTTAGAAACGCATTCTTACAGCTTCCTGATTCAACGTTAAAGGTGCCCATGACATCAAATTTCACTTTTCTGGGGTTTTGGGGGTATAACATGATCTGTTTTGCACTGATGAAGCCATGTGAATGTCTAGAGTGAGTATCAAAGTTCCTGTTTATGGTCTGTCAGCTTTGTTTCTTTGTTCAAAAACGGTTGAATCAGACAGCAGCTTATCATTTTATGTAGTTCTATCATTCTACGTAATTCATTTGCTCCAATCAGAGCACACTATCAAGCAAACTGCCTCCTCCCCTCCTCTCTCCTTCCACCCTCTGCTGCTCCCCCCCCTCGCTGATTCAACTGCCTGAGTGGAGCTGAGTAACTGCTGAGCAGTCAGGTCTGGGTTTTCAAACAAATGGATTAAAAAAAAAAAACTTCTGCAGCAACACTGAGGGAGGTGACCGCAGTCTTGTCATTACCTGTAAGTTCATTTATTTTCTAAATGCTGTCTTGTCTCATAAACATAGTTCACTGTCTAAAATGCACATGTTGCTAAAAGATAGCCTTTAGCGAACTCTGACCGCAGCTTGACCTAGTTTCTCTCAATAAGGTCATTGCCAAATAAGGTGTAGCCAATCAAAATGAAGTCAACTTGGTCTCCAGGTAAAGCTGCATATCATTACAGCACCCAACTGTATTACTGAGGAAGTGAGGTCTGTCAAAACAATCCCCCGCTGTAAAAAATGATGTTTTTTTATATCAACTACATGAACCAGTTTTTACTGCTATGTCATCACTCCTTTAACGTGATATCAGTTTTGGAAAAGGAACATTCTAACCCTGTGAAACAGAATAGAAATGCTTTCTGTCTGACACGTTTCATTCGAAAAGGTGTACACTTGGATCATTTTCATTCCACCATAATTAGTTTTATTTTGTCTTCTCTATAGACTAATGTTGCAACTACACCATCTGCCATTGCTTGGGGAACATACAGTACCTGTACAGTACATATGTATTTAGAACAGATGAGAATCAGACAATTTCTCAAGAATATGGGGGAAATCTGGAAGGACTGTCACATTCCTGGTTGTTGGAAACAGTGTAAAACTGGAATTGTGGTAATAAGTGAATGATCACGGACATTTATTTCACAAAGATTTCTGCTGTCTTTGACAAAAGTGGACACTGCTGGGGTCTGTCCACAGATGTCAGTGTTGGTATCAGGGAGGAATTGGACACACAGAGCAGAGGAAGAATGATGCTGTCACAGCAGAGAAAACACTGGATTTTATTCACAACAAAAACGCGGTAAATTTTGGTGAACACTCATTAATCTGACACTTTATTTCATGTGTTTATGCTGCCGAAAAAGACGCACGCATAACGTTAATATGCTAGCTAATGCTAACAGAAACAGCTGTGGTGTTGCTGAGAGTTAATGACTAATCTGGGAGATATTGTGAAAAATAACGTTATTTGCTCTGATCAGGGCAACGCTGGGACCAGAAAATAAAAATAGTTCAGTCGCAAACACAAACGGATCAGTAAGACGGTGTCCTGCAGCCTTTAGTTTCATCTGCATGACATGTGAAGGCTACCTTGTCTGTACAGTCCTTAAACAATACCAAAAGCCAAATATGTAATGAAATAGAAACGTAACGACCTTTGAAAGAGTTTTAAAGTGTTTTTTTCCAACCAATTTTAATAATAACAAGATTTGTGTTTTATATTCCAGTGTGGCTTGTCATTAAAATCAGTTTCTGGAGATGAATAATCGTTTACATTAAAGGGACTAGGGGCAGGAATAAAAAACAAACATGCATGTCCATGTTTTTTTAATGCTAATGGGTGATGAAGCGTTAAATACCAAAAAGAACGTTTCCACCCATGTCTCTCTCCGTTGCCTTGATCAGGCTGTGTGCTGCAAAATGCGCTGCAATTCGGTGGCCAAATTTCCCGCGCTGCCCTGCGGGCGTGACGTCAAATGACGCTACAAATGTGCTGACTAGATTTGACCTCTTCTCTGCGTAGTTCTGCGTGTGTTTGTATGATCCGAGGATACTTAAGCCACCTGCAGGTCCTCCTGTAGGGGATTGCTTGTTTTGTTTTTCAACAGAGACCTTGGAATGTTGTTTAGGGATTTCTGTACAGATGCACCAGTGAACTGTGTAAGTGGATTCATGTTTTCTCTCCTCTCTCTCTCTCTCTCTTCCTCAGTCCTTTCTCTCTGTTCCACTAACTTTTATTTCTCCCTTGTCAGGCCCAGCAGTATGGTATGGAATGCTGTAATAAACAAATGTTTACGTAAAGAAATAAAATAAATAAACAGGATATCAAGGGGAGCCTTGTGTTCATAAAGCTCCCCGTCTGAGGAAAACTGAAGTGAACATGTTTATTTCTGCTGTGAACGTGTTTATTTCAGCCGTAAACATGTTTATTTCTGCTGTGAACGTGTTAATTTCAGCGGTAGACATGTTTATTTCAGCTATAAACATGTTTATTTCTGCTGTGAATGTGTTTATTTCATCCATAAACATGTTTATTTCTGCTGCGAACATGTTTATTTCAGCTGTGTACGTGTTTAATTCTACTGTGACCATGTTTCTTTCTGGTGTAAACATGTTTATTTCAGCTATAAACATGTTTATTTCTGCTGTGAAGTTGGTCTTTTTAACATGGGAGTCTATGGGGATTTGCTCTGTTTTGGCCCCTAGTGGATGAAGAGAGAACTAGAATTTTCTAAGGTTACTTCAGGCTTCACTTTTGTCCAGCGGAGTTTGCCACTTGGTGTTATCCCAGAATAACTGTGATAAGTATTCACAGTTACAGGAAACGTTGCAGATCAGCATGTCTGCATTTGATCCCTCAGGGTGAATCTGCAGGTGAATGATGTCATCAGAAACATTGTCTGTGGAGCAGCTTTGGGTGGTAAATGTACTCAACCTGCATGCAGGCTGTGAATCACTGTTTACTGTTTGCGTGGTGGTGTGTTGGAAGTGAAGGAAACAAACAGGCAGTTGCCCTGGAGAGCTGAATATATCACACACAGCCTGGTTCTGGGGGTTTCCACACCGTTGGGATAAATCCTTGACGGTGATAAGGTGAAGCTTTCTCTAAGTGGCTGCAGGAATTCTTGTGTGTTGATGCAAAGTTTATGCAAAAGTATGCAAATAAATGGGCAGAGACCCGCACTGCTGGAGAAATGGCCTGAATCAACAGAGGAGGCATGTATGGAGCCGCTTTCTGGAATGTTTCACCTCTCAGAAAACACCTCAGGTACCCGATGAAAGTGTGCAAACCTTTTTTATCCTGGTTTATACCAGGATGAAGGAAGAGGCTGCAACATAAACACACTGAAAATCAAGGTATCGCATTGGTGCATCTCTACGAACTAATCAGCATGAAATGTGAACAAATCCACAAAGTTGAGTGAAACATTTACGTTTTTTTCAGCCAGAAACGTCTGAAGCGATGACTCCACCTTGGAAGGCTGAAGACTGATGAGCCTCATTCACAGATACTTGTCAAACCCAGTAGACTCAAGTTATGTGGGAGAGATATGGGATGTATGCATTCCAGCCCTCCCTGCCCCCCCTCTTCCTCTAACTCCTACTGACCCATTGTGTCGGGGGGTGTTCTCCTCTTATCCTTGCCCTTGGCCCTACATGGCCCCTGAGCACCCACCCATCTTGCAAGAAGAGCAGTGCTGTTGGGTCAGTTGTGGTGCGGGACACACACACACACACGTAGATCGACCCACTCCCCCACCCCCGTGTTCGCGGATCACTTCACAGGACAATCTCCCTATCCATCTTTAGGGGGTCATTGTGGACCTGCCCTCCGCTGAGAAAGGAGCTTCATTCACAGGGAAAAGCCTCCTCTGCCTCCCCTCTCTCTCTCTCTCTCTCTCTCTCTCTCTGTGTGTGTGAGGGAAGCCCTCGCTCGCTGTGTGTGTGCTGCTGGAGGTCATATTTAGAATATGAAGAGGAATCAGGACTTCAAAGCTGGACTCAGAATGTGGGTGAAGACAAATGTCGCCACTTCAACGCCCCTGCAAACTCACACACAGCTTCCCTCTAAGCTTCAACTGACCGCTGGCTTCCAGAGAACGTTACACAGACAAACCAACACACACACACACGCACACACACACAGTGCTGTTCCAGGTGCACACACAGGTATGAGCAGATCTGGTCTGAGAGGATCTCTGTTATGCAGGAAGTGCACAACATGAAGGAAACTGAAGTAGGCGGGGCTAGAACCAGCATGGAGGCGGGGGGATAAGTCCTGTCTGCCAGGTAAATATGACTGCACGATGATGTCATAGCTGCACAGAGAAATGCATCATCCTCATCATCAGTGCTGGACCAAAGTGTGGGCCTTCGCAACATGTGACCACCAGCATTTCCACCAAGCTACTGGTGAGTTCCCAGTTTACAGACCCCACAGGAGGGGAAACCCCGGAGCATCGGTGAGGGTGCAGATCAAAACTTATTAATTCATTCATTCATTTTCTGTACCTCTTATCCAGTTCAGGGTCGCGTGGGTTGCTGGAGCCTATTCCAGCTATTATCAGGCGAGAGGCGGGGTACACCCTGGACAGGTCGCCAGTCTGTTGCAGGACCAACACAGAGACAGACAATCATTCACACTCACATTCATGCCTAGGGACAATTGTAGGGACATACAATTAATTAATTACAAGGAAGTTAACACGTTGAAAAATTTAATGCATTTAATGGCAGTTTATATTAGAAGCAAAGTGGAGCCTATGTCAGAGACGGTTTTCTGCTGGTACAACCAATTAAGCTGACAGATAGGCAAAACTCTGCAACTTTGTTGCTCAGTCAGTCAGTCATTTTCTGTGCCTCTTATCCAGTTCAGGGTCGTGGGGGTTGCTGGTACCTATCCCAGCTATTATCAGGCGATAGGCGGGGTACACCCTGGACAGGTTTGGTGTCGTCGTGGAGTCTTCTGAAGTTGGGGTCATGAGTCAGTTTGGTGTGTTCTGAGTCGTTGGCTGTTTGCAGCCATCACCACAACCGTCAGCGTTCTTTTCAGCCGATTGAACTGAACCAGTCGTTCAGTCTGGGATGGGCTGACCAATCATGTTGGAGGAGGCTTGACCTTGCTGGCGAATCAGCAAACGAGAAGACCGAAGTGAAGGTAAACAAACCAGATGAAGAGCGGACATAATGCAAACTCTCACACATCGTTTGGCATCGTATTGGGACCTTGGCTAGCAGTTCTCGCTCTCTGCTAAGAACAACAGCAGCAGCTTTTACGTGTTTTCGTCTTGAGAAATGCTCCGTCATTTCTGGTTTTGGGGCCACAATCAGCACCGCCTGCTGTTGTGGCGTCATTATATTTTGTGCATGTGCAGAAGGTACGCCCAGGTCTGGAGTCGGCTCGATGTGTTCTTGGTCACTTTTCTCACCCTGTCAGTGAGACTGAAGCCGATTGATCCGCCCGACCGCATTTTCTGGCAACGACTGCGACGGTCGGCAGTCTGTCTGGTGTGTCTCTGCCCTAAGAAACAGAACCTGTTGTTTACTTGCTTCTGTTAGCTGCAGGCGGTGCTGCAGGTCCCTCCCCTGTCTCAAACACACACTAATGGTGTGTTCGGACCGAACGCGTTATCGGCAGCAAAAACGCACCTGCCGCCCGAAGTTTAGCACTGGTTCATATAAAATCAGATGCTGATATCCAGAGACCAAAACAGCTGTTGACGCGACTCCAGAGCATCTAGATCAGCGGTGGGGAACCCAGGTCCTCAAGGGCCCGTGTCCCTTCAGGCTTTCCATGTGTCCCCACTCCAGCACGCTCGATTCAAATCAAATGGATCTAACAGCCAATCAAGTTCTGCACAGGGACTCATTGATTTGAATCAGGTGTGTAGGAGGAAGGACATGTGGAAGACCTGCAGGATGAGGTTCCCCACCCCTGGTCTAGAGTGTGGTGGTGGACCTGGTTGTTTCCTTTGTCTGTGTGTTTGTACGATGGCAGATGAAACTGAGCAGCTGCTTGGCTTTATTTGCTCCACGAGGCCAGAGAACGATGCTGTCGGGCGTCTCTGCGCCATATCTGGATTCATCAGACTGTTCAGACGTGTTCTAAGTTTAGTTAGTTTCACCATTTGCTCCAGGAGCTGCCTGCCGACGATGGTCGCCTTCAGCCTTCGTCCTATCCGGCCCAGTTTAACGACCTGCAGTCCCGCACCGGGACAGCAAGTCGTCAACCCGCCGTTTGAAAACCCGGGACCCGGGATCACAGTTTATCCTCCACTGTCTCGGTGGAGTGAAGAGAGCCCCTGGTGTCTCCTCAGTATTTTCCGTCCTGTCAGAAAATCTGTGTGTCCATCACGGCACTGAGACACGCGGAGTCTCTCTGATTGGTTGACGCCCCGCGTCAAAACGCCAAAAGTTCAGATTTTCCGACTGCTGCACCTGACGTGCATGTGAAACGCCAAAACGCTCAACACGCGCCACGCCCAACGCCCTAAACGCACCGCAAGAAGGTTTGACGCTCCTTGACGCATGTTTACATAAACTTTGAATGTAAACCTGCTGCGTTCGGTCGTGAACGGCTGCAGGAAGAATCAGCTGCAGACAGCAGCAGACAGTTCCTTCTGCTCCATGAACCAGAAATAAAACTCACAGCTGCCACTCATCATCAGATATTAATGCCTCTTAAAGTGTGGACAGAAACATTTTAAAAAGCACTGTGACTTCTTTTAGACTCTAAATTAGAGAACAGTTTAATAGTTAACAGTACTGGTATACTCTAACTTTAGGTCTGTTCAGTTTTGACCAGGGATTATTTTTATGTCTTATTCTACTTTTTTAAAGAGATACAAAAAAACAAAACAATTAAATGCATTTGGTCAGACAATAACAGAGCAGGAGTTTACAATTTTAATGGTTGTGTCTCTTATTTGATTCAGTTGTCCTAAAAAAATCTATTTAAATAAAGAAAATGTTACTTTCTGAAGTAAGTTTTATACTGCGATTAATCAAGATTAATTTATCACAAAGCCTCTAATTAATCGAGTCCCACCCCCATTATATATCTCATCTTATCCTTTTTTTCATTCAACATGACCGGTCCGGTCCGGTTCTCGGAGCTGCTATCCTGCAGTTCTTACAGCGTTCGCACATGAGGGAGGACGTTGTTAGGAACCATGTGTGACGCAATCGTTGCGACAGTGACAAATTTATGCCCCAGCAGATCTAATACAAAACCGAAGTTTCTCATCTCTTTTATTCAAAGCTATTATAAAAGCTAGCTTACCAGCTTTCCCTCATCACGGTCATATGTAACGGAACAGCCCCCCATTGGAAAGCTGCTCAACTCACGTCTTGTTTACCTTTCGTTGAGGTACGCCCGGACACTTTAGTGGACGGACCGGGGTTCGTTCACTAAAGTGTCTCAGATTGTACTGACACAATTTGCAACTGTATTTGGCTTTTCCATCTCTTTTATTCAAAGCTATTATAAAAGCTAACTTACCAGCTTTCTCTTCCTGTCCCTTGTTGACCTTTTGTTGAAGTCCGCCCGAACACTTTAGTGGCCGGTCTGTCCACTAAAGTGTCCAAGCGGCAGCCGCAGATTCTACTGCTATACTTTGCAGCTGTATTTGGTCATTAAATAAATATGGAAATAATTGCTTTTGGACATTTCAAAATAGATATCGATTCGGGACGTGCACCATTGTGATGGATTTAATAATGAATTGTTGCACTCCTATTATAATAGTTCTTGTTATTACGATCTCGGTGAACAGGTAAACAGCTGTGAGACTTTTTAAATATGGCGGGGCTGGAAGAAGCGGAGCTCACGCAAGGGTGCGGCTTGCCAGTTCTACCAATCACCAAACATCTACGTATTTCAGTTGGAAACCTGAAAAGACCCTGTCTCAGAGTAGAAGCTAAAAAGGTTCTAGGAACTGAGGTCCAAGGTCCCTAGTTCCTATATGTCCGAATGCGCAAAAAAACGGCCCGGTTCCCGAAAAGGTTATAGGAACTCCAAAAGGTTCCTACAGTCCGAAAGCACCTAGTGTTAGCGTTGGGCTTTCTGCTCGCTCCCCGCAGACAGATACAAGCGGAGTTGCTTGGATTTTCTTCTGAAACTTCAGTGTTGATGAGTGGAAAAGTGTCTGCACATGGTTTTTGTACACAGCCAGAGATCTGAACCTGGTCCTTGTCGTGGGGATCGAGGTATTGACCCAATCACGTCACTCCTCTGTGAAGGAGATCATTGTATATGAAAGCCAAGCCAGACCGGACACACGTTGTCATGAACAGCGACTCTGAGGTTATAAAATCTGTTTTTTATGGGCGACGTGAGTCTGGACATGCTTTCAGCAATCAGAGATGAGACGGTTTTAAAGGTTTTATCCACCGGACAAAAAGGAGAAGTAAAAAAGCAGAAAAGAAAGAAGTAAGAGCGGCTTTCCAGGGAGTTCTGCTGTATTCCCTGGATGTCCACTGGAGTCCAGCTGAGCGTGAATGTGCAGGAGGGGGCCTGATCCCCATGACCAGCCTGGGTGAGACCACTGCTGAGAGCCCCAGGTTTACATGTTTACTTGCTTTTTAAAAGATCTGACCAACACCTGACATGTACACAGGCATACTGCCCCCCCCCCCCACTGCTCCCCCAGTGTGCTGCAGGACTGGAGGGTTTCCATCCAAATACAGAGTAAAAGGTGTTGCATGAAGAGCCTAGATAAGCTGGGACCAGTTAAAAACCTTAAAGTACAACCTGAAGACACTTTTTCTTCATGTCTCAGCTGTTTATTTACAATAACTCACTACTCTACGTGTACTGATGTGCTTTACTTTAAACACTGAAGAATAAAGATACGTACGGATGAGTCAGCAAGACTCTAAACTGATGAAAACGAGCGGACGCAAGAGTCAACATGAAGGAGCATCGCTCGGCTCTGACATGTTTATTCTCCGACCGTGTGATGAGTCTGAATCTGTCCGGTTTCATGTCAGCGCCCCACTGTCCCTTTAAACATCCCTCTCCTGTTACCATAAAGCTGCTAGAAGAGCCTCACTTCAAAAGTCACATGCTCCAGTTCCCTTTGTTTCCCACAGAAAGCCCCAGTTTCAGCGTGCACGGCTGCCCAGTACGAGTGAGAGGACACCAGCAAGAAAGTCAGATGGAAGGAAAATCTAGAGAAAGACAAGTCCTGCTTTCAGATTCCTGCCTGTGCATGCTATAGATACATACATACAGATATATATATACATATACAGTATATACATATATATATATATATATACACACACATACATATATATATATACTGTATATAAAATATATATATATATATATATATACATATAGACACATACATAAATCCATCTATTTTTATGTAGATAGATAGATAGATAGATAGATAGATAGATAGATAGATAGATAGATAGATAGATAGATAGATAGATAGATAGATAGATAGATAGATAGATAGATAGATAGATAGATAGATAGATAGTTCTGCAGACATATAGATCAATAGATAGATTCTATTTTTTAACTGTAAAATGGCATCTGGTGCTGTAAACTGAAAACTTGTGCTGCACAAAAACAAATCATAGAAACCTGTTGAGAAGTTTTGTAACATATGTGAGAGTGAAGGAGATAAACTGAGCCTAAAAGAAGGAAATTTACATTTCCAGGCAAATCCAAAGGAAACTCAGACACACTGCATAGGTGGTTTCTGCTGTTGTGTTGTAGTTTTTCTGTTTTCTGTGTCCTTCATGCCTCCCAGCAACAGCAGGCTGGACATGTGCTGTGATGTGACTCCAGCTCTGCCAGCGGAGGGGAACTCTGCAGGCATTACGGTAGTCAACCCAATAGCCCTGAGAGGAATTCCAGGAATGTGAAAAGCTCTGATTCATATTGAAACTAGATTAAAATGCTCAGTTTAAACTTTTAACTTGTGATTGCGGCACATGAAGATGGTGAAGCCCTTAGCTCACCGTTAACATGGAAACATCACGACTGGGCCCGTGTTAATGTTGTCGTTGGAGCTGTCGTTCCTGCTGGATAAAAGCAGCAGAAAGCTGCCACCAGGAAATAAATATTGTTTATTGAAAGGGGAACGTGGAGGGACTTTGATGGGGTGATCAATACAATGTCAACTTTTCCAGTGCAATGAACTTTTCCCTACATGAAGAGTTACACCAACATCTGCCTAGTAACAGCAATTCCTCCCATTGGTGCAACTCCAGTCTCCTCCCGTTGGTGTGTCTGCGTGTGTGTCTGTGTGTGTGTCAGGAAAAGTCTTTAAACTTTACAGTGTGGACTCAAACATGCCTCTATTCTCAGTAAGTTACATTTCAATTCACTGAAATCAGCGATAACTTGGCCTGTTGATTTCCAGAGGGAACTTTACTGCGGCAGGTTTTCATCTGTCACAGTTTGTAAAGATGTGATATAATCCAGGCTTTCCACACCCAGACAACTTCCGCTGACTGCGCTGCGTTCAGGTTGCTGATTTACCTGCATGTGCAGCAGCAGTTAGCGCTGCTGTTAAAGGTGTGAGAGCAGAATTAAAAGTATAAGCGGTGTGAGAGCCTCCCTCCTGTCCGCTGATATGTGGAGTAAGTAGATGAATGAATGCAGCAGTGTCCTCCATGTGCTCACCTCATGTTAGCTGCTGCTTTCATTCAGTCTCAGGGAGGCTGGGGAGGAACCAGGAGGGCTGTTATCGCCCCCTACCGACGCCAAGCTGCTACTCCCTTCAGGTCAGACGTCCCCCCCCCACCTCCAGAAGCCACCAGGAGGAGGGGGGAGGTGCAAAGGGGAGGTCTTCCCTCTCTCTCCTGTCTTCTATATATACATATATATGTATATAACACAATCCCTTCCTCGCGCGCTCCCTGGCAGACTGCATGTCTCTTTGATCCCCCCAACCCCCGACCCCCCTCCACCTTAACAACAACTGACGTCAGCGCTCATCCCCCCCCCTCCCCTCCCCTCCCTCCTCCCCCAAGCTCCTACTTGTTCCCAGTGCGCGCACACTGCTAAAACTTTGTGTGTGGGTCTGTGCACGGGCGCGCGCGCCAGCCTGGAGCGCGGAGCAGGGGTTTTTTTGTCTCGCGGAGCAAAGCGTCTGATCCTCAGAGGGCTCGCGCACACCGAAGAAGTAGCAACAGGAGAAGCGAGCAGCCCCAGCAGCCAGAAAGAAAGTGATTTAAACCCGCGGCGACGTGGAAGAGTCCGCGTGCTCCTCACAGATACCACGCAGGAACATTTCCACAGCGCGACAAGCGTCCGCGGCCACATTTAACAAGCTCTCCACAGCTCGAGTATTATGGAGGACCAGTTGCTGTGCTGCGAGGTGGACTCCATCAGGAGAGCCTACCAGGACGTGAACCTGCTCAACGACCGGGTCCTGCAGACCATGCTGAAGGCGGAGGAGAACTACCTCCCGTCCCCCAACTACTTCAAGTGTGTTCAGAAAGAAATAGTTCCCAAAATGCGGAAAATACTAGCCACCTGGATGTTAGAGGTGGGTCATGTTAACTTTAAGTGCTTGTGTAAATGAGCGGCGCCGCAAACTTCACCGACTCACCTGTGAAAAGCTGAAACATGAAAAAACGAGCAAGTTTGTGGCTCCGAGCTTTATTGTCCGCTTCGCTCCGCGTGTCACTTAAAGCCTGTGGAAAGTATGTCCTGAGGAGAGCTGGGTGGTCCTTCTGTAGCTCTAGCCGCGATATTCTCCACAACCTGCAAGCCTTTTCCAGCTTCACCAGCCCCCAATCTCTCATTTACAAGCTCCTATTTTCCACAAGCTTTTCAAATGTTTTAACTGAGTATTTTTTCAAATTATTATTATTTTTTTCAAATTAACAAGCGATGTACACGTATGCAGTCCGGCCCGTGCCAGTAGCTTTTTACGCGCCATCTTTGTTGTCTCGTATGAGGAGGATTTTAATATCATTAAAAATCTATAAAGTGTAGAGCAATGACAGTAAAGCGGTTAAAAGGAGCAGAAATGGATCTAAAGAACAAGTCTCTTCCAAACTATGAGATAAGGTTTATTCCGCTGCTATCAGCGGGTAAAGTTTGTTTAGCTTCCCCAGAGTCAGCGCTGCCCGCGAAGGTCGCGCCGCAAAAGTGCACATTTCTCCAAAGTACGCAATAAATAACGCGTCTAAGCAGTCGGCTTTGATAGTTTAGACGTTTTTATACATTTACATCAACTTTTGGCTTGATTTTTTTGCGATTTACTATTTTTAATTTATTTTTCAAATCGCGCACCGAGACGTGGGGGAAGCGTCGCTTGCAGCACGTGAAGGAGCCTCGACCGACAAATCAATTTATTAAAAATTCCCTGTGTGAGGAATCCGGTTCTTTTCACCGGCATCCGATCAGGCTTTCGATGAGGAACATTTACATGCTAAATTCACGCATCCTGGTAATTTTTAAATATTTCTAAATATTTTTTGAAAAGATGACGAAGTTGAAATTGGAGTGAAACTTGCGTCGACGCCACCTTTGTGTCTCAGTCAGAACTGACTGCAGACTAATAGCACACGATTTTCATTACTGCAACACTTTAACTCAAAAACAGGCCTAAAAACACTTTTACACTTTTATGTTTGGCTTTTTCGTGATTTCGGCTGTGCGTGGAAATCGACTTGCAGCCTCTAAATAGGAGACTTCTTTAAAGGTGAAACTTTAAAAGCAAAATTCACAAAATGTTTCTGTTGTAATTTCGTTCGGGATGATTGTGCTCTGCTGGGCTTTGAATGCAAACAGCTGTACGTGGACACAGCAGGGGGGGGGTGGGGGCTTGATAATGCATATGAATGGGGGGTGGGGGGGTAATTTTCTTCCCGCAGGCAGCAGAGAACCTCTAACAGTACTTTTCTCACCTCCCAGGTCTGCGAAGAACAGAAATGCGAGGAGGAGGTTTTTCCACTGGCTATGAACTATTTGGACAGATTTTTATCAGTGGAGGCCACCAGAAAAACACGACTACAGCTGCTCGGAGCGACCTGCATGTTTCTTGCATCCAAGATGAAGGAGACGGTACCCTTAACCGCGGAGAAACTCTGCATCTACACGGACAACTCGGTCCAGCCCGGAGAACTGCTGGTAATTGAGTTCTGCAGACATGGATGTTACATAACACATACAGTACATGACCAGCATGCACCGGAGGCCACATGAGCAGGAGCAGAGGTCTTCCAGGCGGGTCCCTGCCCGGCAGATGGAGGACGGCAGGAGATGGAGGGATTTTCTGATAGAAGGGTGGAAGGTAGAAACGTGCAGCGGAGGGTGAATGGCTGCCTGTGACTTTCCCATGGCGACTGGAAGGCCTCTCTCATTTCATGAATGGTCTCAGTGACTGCCAAGAAAACGCTGATTTACAGCGACGCCTAGTGGTCAGAACAGGGAAGCGCAGGCTCATGTTGGCAGCTGCTTTCCTGGTTATGAATCAGTCAAGTACAGACGTCATCGTTATAACTGTGTCGTGTAAAAGCTTTTATAGCTCTAAAATGTAAAATAATTGCAGCACAACTGTTTAGGAAGTTAATTTCTAATATGAAAGGTTAAATAAAAATGCTAGTGTAGTGTTCTAGGAGAGAAAAAGGGGTGAAAATGAGGGAAATTAATTTAAAAAGTGGAGGTTTACACATAAAAGGCCCACGTCAGCATGAATGCGGGTGAATATGTTGGTGGGCCAGTTTGGCTGAATGCTTCTGGTCTGTCCACAGCAAATGGAGCTGCTGGTTCTCAGCAAGCTGAAGTGGGACCTGGCTTCAGTCACCCCTCACGACTTCATCGAGCACTTCCTGTCCAAGCTGAAGATCTACCCATCCACGAAGCAGATCCTCAGGAAACACGCTCAGACCTTCGTGGCCCTCTGTGCTACAGGTACGGCCTGCCTCCTGCAGAAATGCATCCTTTATTTTTAGTATTTTGAGTAAATCTTGAGTAAATATTTTGTTGACCAATAACTAATCCTGGGATTAACAGTCTAGTTTAGGATTGTTTATCTCTAATATAATCTATAGATAATTTTCTCCTCCTTCATGAAGAGACTTTTTCTAATCCCAGAAACTGTAAACTGTGTCTCCTTCCTCCAGACGTTAACTTCATTGCCAGTCCCCCGTCGATGGTGGCGGCCGGCAGCGTGGTGGCGGCGGTCCAGGGTCTCTACCTGAAGAGCCAAGACGCCTCTCTGTCCTCCCAGAACCTCACTAACTTCCTGTCGCAGGTCATCCGCAGCGACCCGGTAAGGAAGCGAGCCGGCACAAGTCCCGTTTGTTGTGGTTAAGGATAGACCGATACATGGGCCGATATTTTAGGCTGATATTTACATTTTTTGCTGGTATTGGCATTGGCTGATGCGTCGGATGTGTTGGCCAATACTCCCACTCATCATAATTTAGACTTTTTTATTCATATTTATTCCAAGTTTAATGTTTCTGTTTAATATTAATGTTTGGTAAATGTGATTATAAATAATCAACAGATTGCCCAAGGTGCTGAACAATTGACAAAATAGCATGGGATGCCTAAACACTCTAAACAAAATTCAGCAACAGCAGAGAAGATCACAGCACAAATGATGAAATTAGAATTTAAATTAAAAAGCATATGATAAAAACAATATCAAGGAGGAAGCAATTAAAATGATAATCAACAAAAGTAAGATAAAAATGGAATTTAAATATTAAAATGTAGACAAATATTAAAGGTACAGTATGTAAGAATTACTCACCTCCAGTGTTAAAGATAAGTGTTTGAAAGAAAAGATTTTTTCTGTCAAATGACTTCATATTCCAAGCACTGTTGTGAATGTACGGTGGCTGTTAGTGGCCAAAACTTGTCCAGACCTAAAGATGTTTTCATGTGTGTCTCAGATGTAGCTATGACTGTAATATGAGTTACTATTTTTAATGTATTTAAAGACGTTCCTTTCCCCAAACACTCTATCTTCCATTAAAACTGCTGTACCAGCTTTGTTTAAAGTTCAGAAGTTCTTACTTTACACACATTGTTTTGTCCATTTAGGGATACTGTAGTAAAAATGGCGGCACAAATATGGCAGCCTCCATATGTGCACCACCCAGCAAGTAGATATAAATGACTCATTCTAAGAGAATAAACATATAAAAGCTATTCTAGTGAAGTGATTACACATCAATAGAAACAGTTTTGAATTATATCTTAAATTTTTCTGATATTGACCTTTGTTCTTTTTACATACTGTACCTTTAAAGAATTTAAGTGCACTGTTTCTTATTTATTTGAGGTGCTTTGTTTTCTTTTATATAAATAGCTGTAAAATGACTTGTCAGAGTCCATTATATTAAATTGGGAGTCAAATCAGTATCGGCCCTAAATATCGTCATTTTCTTATCTGCTGATGAGAAACTGTCTCTGTGATCGGTGGTTGTGGTGGGGCTGGTCTTGACTGGGTCCTCTTGCCTCCAGGACTGCCTGCGGTCGTGTCAGGAGCAGATCGAGTCCCTGCTGGAGTCCAGCCTGCGCCAGGCTCAGCAGCACGGCGGCCGCCGCGGAAACCAAGCGCGTGGACGAGGACGTGGACCTGTCCTGCACGCCCACGGACGTGCGAGACATCAACATCTGAGCCGCCGGGCAGCCGCGTCGCTGCGTGACCCCGCGGATCAAGGGAAGGTGGTCAGAAGGCACCCACGGGTGGGCCGGGAAGGGGCCCGTCTCACCTGGACTCTGCATCCCCCTCCTCTTTCCTCCCCCTCTTCCTGGTGGGCTGCTACGATTCCCAACACGTCACTCACACGCCCGCCGTCCAATATGGCTGCCAAGACGGGACAGAAGGCCCCGCCCGCCACGCCTCACGCCCACCCGCCCGCGTCACATCCCTCCTCTCCGGGTCTAGAACTGAACACTACAGAGACGGACTGGAGAGAAGAGTCTGGAGGGAGGGGGGGGTTACTAGACATGTTTTCTTCTTCTCTCACATGTTAAACTAGGAATCTTTAAATTACCACAGACTCAACGCCTACTAAAACATCCCAAAGTGTGGTTAAGTAGGTCCTGCTAGTCTGTCTTCAGGTCTCCACCGACTCACCAGAGCCTGTTTTTGTTTGTTGTGATATATTAGTGATTTGGCCCGTCTGCCCACGCTTGTCCCGCAGGGCGGACATCATTTATCCCTGCTTGCTTATGTTAGTCACTTTATCCTGTCATTGTAGTCCTCATTTAGTCTTAAACCTCCTCTCTTCCAGCTTTCTGGGTCCAGCGAGCGACTGTTCGATGATCCTGTCGGCTGCTAACGCGGACACCGTTTTCCCCGTTTCAGCTCGCTGTAATCTGATGACATCATATCTTTTCTCTTTGTAGTTAGACCTAATATCATTCCAATGTTTAAAAAAAAAAAAAAAAAAAAAAAAAGCACTTTTGGTCAGCGACGCTGGCTCGACTAAAAAAAACCAGAATCAGTGATAAAGTTTGGAGGAGACCATGGAATACGTGGGTTTGACCTGGAGTGTTGCAGGCTGCTGTTGGGCGGTCTCCACCCCCCACCGCCATCCCAGTTCTCCCAGCAGGGGAACTGGGAACGGCGCAGGCAGAGCGGCGCTCTCCCAGCTTCTTGTTAAACGTCAGCGCGCAGAGCCGGAGGCTAAAACTCCAGAGAAACGTGAAAGCAAGTGTTATTTTTCTAGCTAAAATAATGCTTTATTTTTTATAAAGTCAAACATATTTATTTTTATAGCGACGGACCGCGGCTCCGCCCGCTGACGTTGAGCTGCGAGCAGCGAGCCGGTCTCCGCCTGACCGGGTCAGGGCGACCTCAGTTCACATTCTGCTCATGGATGACGGGGAACGGATGAAGCTTCAGACGTGTGACGAGACTGATGATGTGATTTTGCACAAACCTGAAAGACGTGGGCTGCGTTTCTTGGGGACTTTGCCTGAAAACAAAAATGGAGAGCAAAGCTGGCAACAGAACCAAGAGGTGAAAAGTGGCAAAAAAGGGTGAAGGCTCGCCAACGGGGGGGTCTTATTGCTGTAGAGTCGAAGTCGGGGCTCCTACGCGGGACGCCAGGCCGTGTAGGAACCCTGGACCGTAGGTTTCTGATTGTACATTAAGGATAGAAAGTAGGAGAGAAACACTCCTTATATTCCGCTGCTATAGAAAATAAATCCCAGCTATGTGTTTAAAGAAAACAAGAAAAAGACAAAAAAAGAAATGGATTTAAAACGATGCTTTTCTCCTGTTGTTTGCTGCTACTTTTTGGGGTTTTTTTGTACGTATAAATGTCAATATACTGCCATTCTAGGTTTGAATTTTCTCATAGAAAATTGTGTTATTGACATCCTCATTTGTTTTGTGTAGATTCTATGTGATCACTTTTTTGTTTATAATTACATAATATGATTCTCCAAACTTATTCCAAAAACAAGGAAAATTAGACAATGTACAGATATGCTTTGATCCACAATACCTCATGTGACAGTCAAGATCTATCTCTAATTTTTCTTGGTCTTTTTATTTGTTTAGTTCTTATTCTATTCTGCTGGCTGGGTCAGTGCCTGCCAGCTCTGTGGAACCTGCATCCACCATGGAGACCAGCGAGTCCAGGGCATGCTTTGATACTGGTGCCATAACAGAAAATGGGATATGTATAACTCTGTTGAGTGTTAAGCTGTCTCAGTGAAAGAGACTTTACCCCCTTTAGGCCCATAGCGGCCGTTCTTCCTCCCCTTTTTATATTTATAAAGAGAAAAAGCTTTGTGCTCCAATTTTCAAACTGTCAATGAGTTGATTTGACTTTGTAAATAGATTCAGTGTCATGCTCAGTAAGCCATAGACTGTTTTTATTGTTTCCACAAATCATTCCACACAGTTGTGTCTACTTCATGCCGGTTGCCTGCAACTGGGACAAACAGTGTATTCATCTTTGTGTCAACAACACAATAAAAACATGAATTAGAGTCTGGAAAACTGGCTGGCTGTTTCTTTACCGCACAAACCTTTTCCACAGTTGCAGAGGATCCCCGCACACAGGATTTCAGCTGGTTTGTGGGATTTTTCCTCTCAGACAGGTCTGATGTTCAGTTCCAGCTGAACTTCGGAAACAGGAAACTACTGAAGGTTGTTCCAGATTGCTGAGACGTCCTGCAGTCGGGCAGGAATCATGATCTTTCTGGGAAATAAAATCTGGACGTCTCAGAAAAGCATCAGCATGTACAAGTGTAGGATCCTCCAGAGGCTGCAGGTAAACCTGGACATGTAGGAGGTCTGGAGGGTCCAGACGGATGGAGGTCTGCACCAGTCACCACCCAGAGAACCGCTTCCAGAGATTCACAAATATATGAAGACCAATTTTATTTACATGGTGCTGGTCTGTATGGTCCAGGTGGATGGAGGCCTGGAAGGGTTTGGATGGTCCAGATAGATGGGGGGTCTGGGTGGTTCAGGTGGATGGAGGTCTGGATGGTCCAGATGGATGGAGGTCTGGATTGTCCAGATTGATGGAGGTCTGGATGGTCCAGGTGGATGGAGGTCTAGATGGTGGAGGTCTAGATGGCCCAGGTGGATTGAGGTCTGGATGGTGGAGGTGGATGGAGGTTTGGATGGCCCAGGTGGATTGAGGTCTGGATGGTGGAGGTGGATGGAGGTCTGGATGGTCCTGGTGGATGGAGGTTTGGATGGTCCAGGTGGATGGAGGTCTAGATGGTCGAGATGGATGGAGAGCTGGATGGTCCAGGTGGATGGAGGTCTGGATGGTCCTGGTGGATGGAGATTTAGATGGTCCAGGTGGATGGAGGACTGGATGGTCATGGTGGATGGAGGTCTGGATGGTCCTGGTGGATGGGGGTCTGGATTGTCCAGATTGATGGAGGTCTGGCTGGTCCAGGTGGATGGAAGGCTGGATGGCCCAGGTGGATGGAGGTCTAGATGGTGGAGGTCTGGATGGAGGTTTGGATGGCCCAGGTGGATTGAGGTCTGGATGGTGGAGGTGGACAGAGGTCTGGATGGTCCTGGTGGATGGAGGTTTGGATGGTCCAGGTGGATGGAGGTCTGGATTGTCGAGATGGATGGAGGGCTGGATGGTACTGGTGGATGGAGATTTGGATGGTCCAGGTGGATGGAGGACTGGATGGTCATGGTGGATGGAGGTCTGGATGGTCCTGGTGGATGGGGGGTCTGGATTGTCCAGATTGATGGAGGTCTGGCTGGTCCAGGTGGATGGAAGGCTGGATGGCCCAGGTGGATGGAGGTCTAGATGGTGGAGGTCTGGATGGAGGTTTGGATGGCCCAGGTGGATTGAGATCTGGATGGAGGTCTGGATGGTCCTGGTGGATGGAGGTTTGGATGGTCCAGGTGGATGGAGGACTGGATGGTCCTGGTGGATAGAGATTTGGATGGTACAGAATAGATGGATGGAGGGCTGGATGGCCCAGATGGATGGAGGTCTGGATGGTCCAGGTGGATGGAGGGCCGGATGGCCCAGGTGGATGGAGGTCTAGATGGTGAAGGTGGATGGAGGTCTGGATGGTCCAGGTGGATGGAGGTCTGGATGGTCCTGGTGATGGAGCTTTGGATGGTCCAGGTGGATGGAGGTCTGGATGGTCCTGATGGATGGAGATTTGGATGGTCCAGGTGGATGGAGGTCTGGATGGTCCAGGTGGATGGAGGGCTGGATGGTCCTGATGGATGGAGATTTGGATGGTCCAGGTGGATGGAGGTCTGGATGGTCCAGGTGAATGGAGGTCTGGATGGTCCTGATGGATGGAGATTTGGATGGTCCAGGTGGATGGAGGTCTGGATGGTCCAGGTGAATGGAGGGCTGGATGGTCCTGATGGATGGAGATTTGGATGGTCCAGGTGGATGGAGGTCTGGATGGTCCAGGTGGATGGAGGGCTGGATGGTACATCCACAATGCTGCCATCAGCTGTTTTTAATCTCATTTTAAAAATAGATTAATCAACATTTTTACAGTGTAGAGACAAACCCATCTGAGTTGGAACAAATCTCATTATAGAAAGAGGAAATAAAACAAATCTTCAGATTCTTCAAAAATCAAATCACTACAGACCTCGGGGCCTGTAGTGATCATCAGTGTATAAATATTTTATTCATGTCATACATTCTTTTCAATTATATCCTGCCAGCAGTGACGTGTTCTGACTTAATTATGCCCTCCACACTTTTATTTTGCAAAGCTTCCTGTGTGGAGTTTGCATGTTCTCCCCGTGTATGTGTGGGTTCTCTCTGGTACTCTTGACGGGTGTAAATCCATTCATGTGGTACACATGTCTCTCTTAAAAAAGAGACTGCACGCCTCAGTGGGATTTACCTGTATAACTATAGGTTAAATACAGTAGATTTTTATTACTAAGGGGTAAAAAAAAATCCAAACCTTCATGACCCTGTGTGAAAAAGTGATTGCCCGCCCACCCCCCTGTTAAAACATAAATTAACTGTGGTTTATCACATCTTTGGAAAGCTGAGTTCAGTTTCTCGAGCCACACCAAGGCCTGATTACTGCGACACCTGTTCTCAAGCAAGAAATCACTTAAATAGGACCTGCCTGACAAAGTTAAGTAGACCAAAAGATCTTCAAAAGGTAGACATCATGCTGCGATCCCAAAAGATTCAGGAAAAAAATGAGAAACAAAGTAATTGAGATCTATCAGTCTGGAAAAGGTTAAAAAAAAGCCATTTCTAAAGCTTTGGGACTCCAGCAAACCACAGTGAGAGCCATTACCCACAAATGGTGAAAACATGGAACAGTGGTGAACCTTCCCAGGAGGGGCCAGCCGACCAAAATTACCCCAAGAGCACAGCGACGACTCATCCAAGAGGTCACAAGGACCCCAGAACAACAACCAAAGAACTGCAGGCCTCACTTGCCTCAATTAAGGTCATTGTTCATGACTCCACCATCAGAAAGAGACTGGGGGGCAAATATCGCCTGCATGGCAGAGTTCCAAGACCAAAACCACTGCTGAGCAAAAAGAACATAAAGGCTCGTCTCAGTTTAGCCAGAAAGCATTTTGATGATCCCGAAGACTTTTGGGAAAATACTCTGGACTGATGAGATAAAAGTTGAACTTTTTGGAAGGTGTAGGTCCCATAACATCTGGCGTAAAAGTAACACGGCATTTCAGAAAAGGAACATCAACAGTAAAATATGGTGGTGGTAGTGTGATGATCTGGGGCTGTTTTGCTGCTTCAGGACCTGGAAGACTTGCTGTGGTAAATGGAACCATGAATTCTGCTGTCTACCAAAAAATCCTGAAGGAGAATGTCCGGCCATCTGTTGGTGACCTCAAGCTGAAGCACAGACGGGTTCTGCAGCAGGACAATGATCCAGAACACACCAGCAAGTCCACCTCTGAATGGCTTAAGAACAACAAAATGAAGACTTTGGAGTGGCCTAGTCAAAGTCCCGACCTGAATCCAATTGAGAGAGAAGGGTCTATCTGCAGCTCGCAAGACAGGGGCGTGTCATAGTGTGGGCGTGTCGTAGTGTGACGTTACTCGACGACACGCCCACCAGGCCAATGAGAGCACGGTAAAATCTAGCCCTACCCCTGACCCTTCCCCTAAACCTAACCAGACCCACCCACAATGAGACACGCCCACAATGCGACACGTCCACTAAAGGACACGCCCACTGGGCTGCAAGCCGCAGATAGATACACTTGAATTGAGATGCTGTGGCATGACCTTAAAAAGGTGGTTCATGCTGGAAAACCCTCCAATGTGGCTGAATTACAACAATTCTGCAAAGATGAGTGGGACAAAATTTCTCCACAGCGCTGTAGAAGACTCACTGCCAGTTATTGCAAACACTTGATTGCAGTTGTTGCTGCCAAGGGTGGAACAACCAGTTATGAGGTTTAGGGGGCAATCACTTTTTCACACAGCGCCATGTGGGTTTGGATTTTTTTTTTTCCCCTTTAAAAATAAAAATCTTCATTCAAAAACTGCATTTTCTGTTTACTTGTGTTATCTTTGTCTCACATTTAAATTTCTTTGATGATCTGAAACATTTAAGTGTGACTAACATGCAAAAAAGTAAGAAATCAGGAAGGGGGCAAAAACTTTTTCACACAACTGTAACTGTAGTTATGACAAACTACCTGTTTATGAATTAAGTGACAGAAAATGTCATCTAGCTGATCCACAGCCATTTACTGCAACCAAAACAAGAAGTTCACTGGAAGATGCGAGTTTCCTTTGGAGTTTCTTTATGGATGAGTATTCTGGTAAAATCCGCGAGACTCCACTTTGAGGAGGATGGAGATATTAAACATGTTGTGTTTTAGAGCTGCTGTAACACAAATGAAAAATCCCTCATGATTAACTTCTGGAGTGTGGATGTCATTTCTTGATCTTCTATTCCACTTCTATCCAGCACCAGATCCTGACTGATGTTTGTGATACAGCTGTTGATTCAAAGGTGCTGTCATAAGATGTTTTCCCGGTCACGCATTATTAAATCGTGGTGACATACAGTTAACATGTGGGAACAAGATAACCGAGTCATGGTGCTACCAATGTGTGGAAACGACATAAACAGCTCGTGGCCAGTCATGAAGAACTTAAAGCATATCTGCATGTTGTCCAAAATGAACCCAGCTTGCTGAGCTACGGCGATTTTGGGATTTTCATATCTATATGACTGGAAAAACTTTCCCCATCACTCCGATTCCAAAGTTGATGCTTGTAAATATTCATATTCATCATAATCAAGAATGAATAACTGGATTGTGCCCGCCCTCGTCACGCCTAATGGTGTGTAAATGCGGAAAAAATGTTTCCATTACAGTTTTGCAAAAAAAAAAAATGCTTTTGCGAAACATCTGAAAAACCACCTCATGAAAGTGTAAAAACTTTTTACAATATTTGAGAGTTTTTTTTTTAGAAATGTAGTTGTTTCCATTAGCGGTTTTTAATTGCAATATTTAGGTTTTTCACAATTCCAAGTGTAATGGAAACCCAGCTAGTAACTCAAATAACCACTTGTTGTGACTAAAGTATGCACTTCTGAATGCACAACACATCCAACCTGGAAGCAGATGGGCTACAGCAGCAGAATACCACACCAGGTGCCACTTCTGTCAGCTAAGAACAGGAAACTGAAGCTACAATTCACAAAGACTCTCCAACACTGGACAATAGAAGATGGAAAAATGTTGCCTTTGATGAGTCTCTATTTCTGCCACGAAATTTGGATGGTAGACTCAGAATTTGGCGTCAACAACGTGAAAGTATGGATCCATCCTACCTTGTATCAACTATTCAGGTTGGTGGTGGTGGTGTAATGGTGTGGTAGAGATTTTCTTGGCACACTTTGGGCCCCTTAGTACCAACGTGGCATGGTTTAACCACCACAACCTACCTGAGTGTTGTTGCTGACCATGTCCATCCCTTTATGACCACAGTGTAGCATCCTCTGATGGCTACTTCCAGCAGGACAACGCGCCATGTCATAAAGCGTGAATCATCTCAGATTGGTTTTTTGCACATGAAAATGAGTTCATTGTACTCAAATGGCCTCCACAGTCACCAGATCTCAATTCCGTATAGCACCTTCGGGACGTGGTGGAACGGGAGATTCTTGTCACGGATGTCCAGCCAACAAATCTGCAGCAACTGCATGATGTTGTCCTGTCAATATGGAGCAAAATCTCTGAGGAATGTTTCCAGTAACAGTACTTGTTGAATCTATGCCACAAAGGATTAAGGCAGTTCTGAAGGCAAAAGGGGTCCAACCCGGTACTAGCAAGGTGTACCTAATAAAGTGGCCGGTGAGTATATTCTCATATACAGGTACTACCCAAAAAATTTGAATATCTGGAAAAAGTTAATTTATTTCTATAGTTTAACTTAAAAGTTGCAATTTACATATTGTACAGACAAGTTTCACGGACATTTCTGTTTTACTTCTGCAGTCAATCAATTTCTGTCAAGCGCTTCCAAAGTACAAAATATATTTTTGTACTTTGTTGAGTCCTATGGTAACAAACAGGAACGCCTGCCGACGCAGTCGGCTGTGTGTTGATAGCGACACACACACGGCAGTTTAGTGTCCACGAAGACAAATGTTCAACACCGAGCCAGAGTCTGGATGATTCCTGTCAGAAGGCTTGAGTGCTGGTTACGATGGATTTTTTTTTTTTTTTTTTTTTTTTAAATTTAAAGGTGGAATATGGAATATGGACAGAACAGCGACATCACGTGTGTCTAGGTTGTAGTTGCAACGGCAGAAAAACAACTCCAGCTGCTGGGATGCCAGGCTCACTGCCGATACGCAAGTGACCAACAGCCTGCAGCATGTCCAACAAGTAACACAGAGGAGTTTATAACTGACAGCTAACGTTAGCCATGTTAGCAAACAAGCTAGCTTACCGATCGAGGAGGAAAGTCACCATTTCCATGTTTTGACGCTGTGGAAAACGTTTATGTGGGTCCATTTAGTGAAGTCTTCACCTAAATTTACTCCAGGTTTTGCTCTTCTCAGGTAACTCCTCCTCAAAAACAGATAATATCTCCAGGGCTCTGAAGCAGCTGCTTCACTCGTCATCTCCACGGTTTTCCCCTGTAGCAGCCTGGCTGTGCCCAAAATATTGTTTCCACACAGAGATCGTATTTGGCAACCCGCAGTAGCGGCGTGTATTGGCTTATAGACGTAAATAAAATGCCATTATCGAACCCGTAAAAATTTATTTTATAATTATTTTTAGGCTACATATAATTTTTCTAGGAAATGTTGTACTTTCATTCTGTACCGCCCCAAACGACCTGTGGAGGTAGCCTACTATTTTTAAAAAAATAAAGCTTTTATTAAAAATGTTACATATTTAACCTTTAAGGAGAATGAAAAATTGACTTTTAAGAGTTTTAGAGAGGTAATTTCTATAAGAAAGATTAAAAAATTTTTTTTTAGAAATTGGAAAACTAAGAAAATATAAACAAGGGCCCCCGAAAGAGACCCGGAGAAGGGGAAAACTAAACAAAGGGGATAGAGAAGACGCTGGAAAGAAAAGAAAATAACACACTAGGAAGAAAAACAGAGAAGAAAAAGAAAGCAGACAGAAAAGAAAAAAAAGATTATTTTCTTTTTTTTTTTTTTTTTTAGAAGAAGAGAAGAAAAAGGAGGGAGGGGGGATATTGAATGGAAAAGGGATAAAAAAGGAAAAAAAAATCAAACTGTGGAAACCCTAAAAGAAATCGGGTATAGTTTTTTCTGAATTAAAGAGAATGCAAAAAGAAAAAAACAAGAGCAAATCACACTAGAAAATAGGTTAGATATATTTTGTTAACTCGGGTGGGTAGTTGCATAATCAATAAAAGCTGGTAGCCTCACCGTCGTTGATATCCGAGATAAATAATAATCAAAAATCAATGGGGGAGGCGGTGCGAGCAAAAACGTCACTCGGGACATTATGGGGGTAAAGGAAAAGGCAACGGGGATAGTTCGGGTCAGCATTGCAAAAACATCTTAAAATTAGAAATAAAAAAAATCAGATAATTAAATAATAATGAAATTAATTTACTAATAAAAATAAGAACGCATCTAACTACAATTGCCGACCTTGGACCATTCCTTTAAGGAGAATGGAGAGTTTGAGACAGCGGGCTGCACCCGGTGGTCGGTCACGTAGCTGCGTGGCTGCCGTCCTGTAATGAGTTTGCTCAGTTTACAACGTTCATATTTAATTGTTTTCACAAACTGCTGCAGCAACGTACGGCACAAAATGTCCAAGACCGCTTTTTGGGTTTAACAATATCCACTTTTCAGTCATCGAGTTCTGGAGCTCTTCCTATGTGTGTTGTTGATTTGCGTATGGCCTCAGTGTAAAATATCCTGTAACCGTGGTAACCGGAAGCCCTTGGCAGAAACTCGCAGACATGGCAGCTCCCATGGTTTCGGCCGTGAAACTTGTCTTTTGACAAATAATACGCAAATCAATATATTTCAAGCTTTTATTTGTTTGGATGTTGCTGATTAGAAGTTGCAGCTTAAGAAAACCTCAAATTCAATAAGTAAAAAAATTAGAATACTGTGAAAAGCTTCAGTATTGTAGGTTCAGAGTGCCACATTCTAATCAGGTAAGTATTTCAAAACACCTCCATAAGTGTCCCGAGCCTTTAAAAAAGTCTCTGTCTTGGTTTAGAAGAATTCACAATCATGGGGAAAACTGCTGATCTGACAGTTGTGCAGAGAAACCATCAGTGACTCCCTGCACAAGGTGGGAAAGACACAAAAAACAGTAATAGCAAAAGAAACTGGGTGTTCTCTGGGTGCTGTCTCAAAGCACATGAATGGACAGTTAAGTGGAAGGAAGTAGTGTGGAAGAAAACGGTGTAGAAGCCGGAGGGCTGACAGCAGCCTGGAGAAGATGGTCAGTGTTAAGTTTCCCAGTCTGTGATGATCTGGGGTCCATGTCAGCTGCTGGTGTTGGTTCTCTGTGCTTCATTAAGTCCAGCATAAATGCAGCCGTCTACCAGGACATTTTGGAGCACTTCATGCTTGCTTCAGCGGACCAGCTGTATGGGGATGCAGACTTCATCTTTCAGCAGGACTTGGCACCTGCCCACACTGCCAAAACTACAAAATCTTGGTTCAACAACCATGTGATTACCATGCTTGATTGACCCGCAAACTCACCTGACCTGAACCCCATCAAAAATCTGTGGGGCATTGTGAAGAGAAAGCTGAATGGGAAGAGACCAAACAAAGAAGGGAGCTCAAGGCTGTGATGGAAGCATGCTCATCTTAACAGCTGAGATATGACACAAGCTGGTAGCATCCATGCCACGCCAGGTTAAGACAGTCATTCATGCAAAAGGGCCCAAACCAAGTACAGATGCAAGATTTTATTTTAGGAGGCCTGACTTTTTTGCTTTTAAAAATACTTTTATAATTGATTTCATGCAAATGTTTTTGAATTTGAGGTTTTCTTAAGCTGCAAGCCCTAATTGGCAACATCCAAACAAATAAAAGCTTGAAATATATTAATTTGCATATTATTTGTCTATACAATATGTAAATTGTACCTTTCAAGTTAAGAAATAAATTAACTTTTTCAGGATATTCTAATTTTTTGGGTAGTACCTGTATGTATGTATATGTATGCATATATATATATATATATATATATATATATATATATATATATATATATATATATATATATATATATATATATATATATATATATATATATATACATACATAAATCTATATACAGTATACACAACATTTTCTTAATGCCCAAATTTAAGAACAGATGAAGAAAGTTTCCTTTGAATCCTGCAGGTTATTTGGCAAATGATTAACGGGAGTGTGTGTGTCTGTGTGTGTGTGTGTATGCGTTGCAGTACTCTTGATTTGTTATGCAAGGAATGTCTTTGATGGGGCTTCAGTATGGAGGAAAAGGCGTGAAAGTCTAATCCTTTCCCACAGGCCTGCCAGCGCCGGCTGAACCAGCAGCAGACAAAGGCCCTCAATACACACACACACACGAACACAAACACACATGGTGGCAGCAACAGCTCGGGAGGACAAACGGACGTGTACCAAGAGGAAGGTCAGTGGTTAGATCCCCATCACGTCGAGTCCTCTTGTTTAAGTGTCCTCGGGTCAAATCCTGAACTCTACTTGGTGATGTGTTTACTGGTGTGTAAGTGTGTGTATGATAGAGAAAAACAGCACATCTGCTATCTATCTGTGCCACTCTGCACCCCAGCAGACCTCCTGTCCTCCAAAAGCCAACATCACACTTTCCAGAGAGATGACCCGTGCATCAGTTCAATGGGACTGAATGTTAACTCGAGTTGCAACCAACAATGTCACAACCAAAGTTAAGAACGAGTCTAAAACCATAAATGAGAAAAAGGATGGGTGCTGTGGAACGTCTTCATTGCACACTGTAACATATCGAAGATATATTTAGATAAAATCATCTAAAATCAGTCACAGGAACTGTGGAGACCAAAAGGTTGAATAAATTAATTTAACCTCCCGAGATTTAAATGGTTGCATTTATCACAATGCACTACTCTGTCATGCCACAAGAGGGCGAACATATCAGACAGATAGATAGATAGATAGATAGATAGATAGATAGATAGATAGATAGATAGATAGATAGATAGATAGATAGATAGATAGATAGATAGATAGATAGATAGATAGATAGATAGATAGATAGATAGATAGATAGATAGATACTTTATTCAGCCCCAAAGGGTGGAATTCAGGTGCCCTGTAGCACATGGTATGTATCATCCATACACAATTAATAGATTAAAAGAATGTATTAGAAACATAAATAGACATGTTAAAAAGTTACTAATGATAGTAATAAAGTACACATTCTCAGGTCATTGAACAGTCTAATTGCTGCCAGGACAAAAGAAAAGCTCTATCAGTGAAAAGCTGCAAGGGCATGTTTCAGAATAAAAGTCAAATATCTAAGAAATGATAATGAAGTATGCACTAAAATGTGTTTATATGCAGAAAGTAATGCCTATAATTCTATGTGGTATTCATATTTCAAAAATATGTGTCGCAAATACTTTCCCGAACAAAGTTAAATGTCATGTACTTGTATGAGGACATTGCAAAGAACTTTACAATATATTACCACACATGCAGAGTAAAAGAAAGTACACCTAGTGGAATATTAAGAACAGACTGGGTAGTTTTATGCATTAATTCTAAGTTTCTAAGTAATATTAGATGTTAGTTATGTTTAGTAAAGCTGTATTGGATCATCAAGGCCCTCCAAAAGCTGCCTAGTGGCAAATTTGTGAAACTGCTTATAAAAGGCACATCAGCATCATCAGAGATGATGGAAAGGTGGCTTAGAAAGGTGATTTGACGACAAACCAGTGCTGATGCCGTCATCAGTTCATGCTGAACAATCTGAAGACATCTGCAGCAGCAGATAGGAGAACAACAGGAGAGTATCATGTGACCATGTTATAAACTAGTACATGCTAGTACATGCTGGTAGGCAGTGTTGACTTGGTAAATGAGGTGATGAGTTCCTCCTGAAAGAATGTCCAAATTAAGAGGACAATTCAAATTATGATGCTGTTCTTGGACCTTGCTTATCTAGTAGCTGATTCTTGTACAGGGGCGCCTGCAGAGATTTTTTTTAGGCGTGGCCACAGGGTGGCCAGAGAAAATAGTAGGGTAGCCAAGGATTAATAAAGAATAACTTTGTTTCTTTCAACCTGGAGCTTATTTCTAGGAATTTATATGTATATTTGCTCACCAGTAACATTTCTGCATCACTCTTGACTCCTTTGGATGCTACTGTATTCAGATTAGATGTAGATCCGCATATATCCATATAATGGATGTTACTGCAGCAAAACTCCTTAATTTCACCAACACTTTAAGACGAATCAATGAATGAACAAGTACTATTGTCCTGTGAGTTTAGATTTGGCTTGCTTTCTCCACATGTCCAGCCTCGTGCCCACAACACTGTGATTGATAAAACGAGCAGCAGGTAAATCACAAGCTCAACTTCCTCCATCATTGTTCAGTGTGTGTGTTGCAAACAAATGACCAACCACCATACTTCACTATGACGACCTCACCCACACTGAAAACCAGAGCTGTAGATGGTCTCAATTGTAATGTGAACAAACTAAACTGGGGTAGTGCGGTGTTGGCCCAATGAGGGCTAAGTAGGTGCTAATGTGAAACGGGCATTAGAAACTGGTTGGGGCGGTTCTGCTGGGTGGTGCCTTCCCGGACGAAATTGCATAAGGCCGAGTTAATTAGGCATGACAGACCTACTATGGCAAAAGAGCAATGGCAAAAAATAGTAGGTCTAGTGTAAAATCTTTTATATATTTCATTTTTATTAGCTTATAAAGATTTTGACATTCAAATATTAGCAAAGCATGCTGCGCAGTGTTAATAGTACAAAAAGTTTGAACGTTTTACACTGAACCAAGAATAGATGTGGACTGTAGTCTTGGTTTTGGACTGGAGTCGCACTTAAGTCGCATTCCCAGAGACTTCAGACTCGACTTGACTCACAGTTTGAGACTCGCCTCAGACTCGTGAACATAAAAAAATAAAGTTCCCCCCCCCCCCCCCCATGATCTCTATGCCTGATCTCCCGTCTGTGTACACTGACTACAGACGACACTGACGTAACGTCACACATGTGCGCTCAATCAAAACAACGGGAGCGCCAGTGAACAGTGTGATGCTGCATATCAGCTCATTGCTGTAACGGTATTAAAAACCTAATAAAAGTGACAAATATGTGAGCATCAAGCTGCAACGTCTGCGGACGCTGGATTCCCCACATCCACCTTCATCCACCTTAAACACACCTGGACAGGTTAGTCGCTGTGTAAAAGCTTAATGTTAGCAGCTAGCCTGTTAAAGCTGGATTAGCAACGAGCTTAGATTCAGATTCAGATTCAGTTTTATTAGTGTCCCCGTAGGACAATTAGTGTTGCAACAAGTAAAAACAAAACACAACACATAACTTTAAAAGAAAGAAATAAAAGCTTAGCACCGTAGCTGCGTTAGCTTGTTACAACTGTTGTACTAAAATCACGTTAACATCATCAGATTGGCTCTACTGAATGTATGCAGAAGAAGAATGAGAAGTTTACTGAACACCGTTTCCATTAACTGTGATGTTGCCATGACAACGTTAAACTGGGACCAAACTGGAATCAGACCGTGCTGTAAACAACGCAGGTTTACTGGCTCTGTTTATTAGAGAAGTCCAGCTGTTGCTGGTTTAGGAGGATCAGAAATATTTATTGAAACTGGATCTAAACGAGAACTGAATCTAAATTAATTAAGACATTGAGGCTTTTTCAGTTTAAAATCAATAATATTTTCTGCACTCAGCTCACACAGTTATATTAAGCATTAAAGATTTCAGCTCTAGTGCAGGATCACCAGCTGTGGACACTGTCCTGCAGGTTTGGACATGTTAACCTGTTGCAACACACCTGAGTCAAATTATTAAATTATTAAATATTTACTACAAGCTGTCATGTGTGTTACAGCAGAAGACATTTATAACCTGCAGGAAAGCTGCAGCAAGGTGCAGGATATCCGTCTCCTCTCCACATTCAGACAAAAAAAAAAAAATGTTATGAACTGCAGGATTAGTTTTGAAAAATTCTCTGTTGGTTCAGATGGATTTTTGTACACGATAAAAACACTTAGATAAGTTAGAGCATATTTATGTGACAAGGTACGCAACGGAGGGCCCGGGCAGGAAGGCATTATCTGCAGCAAAACTCCTTGATTTTCACCAATACTTTCAGTAGAATGAACGAACGAACAAGTACTATTGTCCTGTGAGTCCAGATTTAGCTTTCCGTTAGTTATCAGGGTGGTCTACACACTTTTAGGGGCCGCGTGTTCACGATGCGCGCTTCAGTAGTACAGCTGAGATGAGCAGCTCGCTGCCCAGACAACAACAAAAACACAATTTGCGAACCTCTGAACTCTCAGGACCATAGTACTCATTCGTTCGTTCATTCCACTTGAAGTATTGATGAAATGAAGGAGTTTTGCTGCAGATAATGTCTTATATAGTGGCTGCCCCGTCTCCGCCATGATACTGGACGTTCACCGAAAAGCCACTCAACGTAATATCTTCCGATGGACTCAAAGTGATGGAGAAACTTTAACAGTGAGTGAATGCACGTATAAACTCCTAGACATAAGGTCCAGGTTGGGAAAAAAAATAGATTTATCCTTCAAAATCGCCTTCAAATGGCTAGTTTCCAAATAGCATGCAGTGAAAATGCCGACCTGGGTCAAGCTGAAAATTTATATGATGATGTTGGATTTATGTGCCTACGCCATTAACATTGCACTAATCACGTCTCCATGTGTGCTAAAAAAAATCACCCTTCACACGTTGATTTTAAGGACGGACAAAAGAGCTAAACTAGGAAGCACAATGACTACAACCTGACTCGCTCTCCATCGTTTACTTTCTTGATTTCTGTCGCACTGATGACATCATCAATGCAGACCAGCATGATGGCATCCCATCCCATACCACAGGAAGGCTGCCTTCCTGTGGTATGGGAAAGATGATTTTTTTCCACTTGTTAAGTGGAAATTACCATTGTGTTGTGTTCAAGTGATTTATTGTCATAATGAAGTAAATCATTGGAGGCTACCTTCGACTGAATAGCTAGCTAGCTGCTAGCTAGCATCTGCTCTGAGGAGGTAATCAAACCAAACAATTACCAACAATTACTATAAACACAAAACTAAGTTTAAATGGCAATAAAATTGAAGTTCTGTACGTCAGAATTATGCAGACTTTAAACTAACCAAATAGCAGCAGCAGAAAACTTAAAACATAACGTAGTGCATCCCAATAGGGATATTTTAGTTTTTCTTCACCATGTTGAAAAGTCCAGGTTTACCTCATCTCGGCAACTCGGGCATCATTAAATTTTTTTTAGCTTACCAGTGGAAATTACAACATGAGTGGGTGTTCAAGTTTCATGTTTTCATGTCGGACTTTGGTATTTACCATAAATACGAGACCACATGAAGGCAGCAAAGCAGTGCAGCTTGCCAGCGATGGTCAGACCTGGCTGTTTTTTGCCAGTGGGAAAGGAGCCAAATGCTGATAATAATGAGGGTTCACCTGCATCTGAAAAACCCATGTTGACCTGCTAATTTCAGTGGGACAGCGACATAAGATAATCCGATTGGATTGGCTTATCTGAGAGATTTACTAACACCATTATTGATGACTTAGAGCCTATCATCTGCAAGAAATAATATTACATAAAAGCTTGATGTGAAGCTCTACACACATCACAAGGTGTGGTGCCACAGGGAAACCTGCAGGATGTCAGCCCTCGAGGACTGGAGTTACCCACTCCTGAGGCAGATGATGGCGTCTTCAACTCCAACAACATTACCATATGCAAACTGTAGTAGTTCCTGGAAGGTGTTGACTTGCTTGTTGAGGTGAGCCAGAGAGTCTCTGCAGGACTTTCATGATATGAGATGTCTGTAATCTGGTCTGTAGTCATCTGGTTTAGCTGGTTGTGTTTTTTTAGGCACTGTAACAAGGCAGAATTTTTTTCCACATCATCAAAACTCTTTTCTGACTCAGGCTGGTGTTAAAAGGTGCTGAAGAATCAGACATAGCTGCTCTGAGCAGGTCTTGAGAACTCTGGGTATGATACCATCTGAATCTGCAGGCTTGTTCCAGTTCAGTTTCTCTAGTCGTTTCTTGACCTGACTGCAGGAGACAGACAGGCTAGAGGTGGAGACAGGAAGTCTCAGGAGACAGAATGGAGGAGGAGACAGAGGAGGTCTCAGGAGACTAGTGTTAGGAACGTTACTTTAGAAAAGTAATTAAAGGTTGAATATGGAACATTTTTATTAAAAGCTATATTTTTTCAAAAATAATATCTCCACAGGTCGTTTGGGGGTGTACAGAATGAAAGTACAACATTTCCCAGAAAAATTATATTTAGCCTAAAAATAATTATAAAATAATTTTTTACGGGTTCGATAATGGCATTTTATTTACGTCTATAAGCCAAAACTTGCCAAATACGATCTCTGTGTGGAAACAATATTTCGGTCATAGTCAGGCTTGTACAGGGGAAAACCGTGGAGATGACGAGTGAAGCAGCTGCTTCAGAGTCCTGGAGATGTTGTTATCTGTTTCTGAGGAGGAGTGACTTGAGAAAAGCAAAACCTGGAGTAAATTTAGGTGAAGACTTCACTAAATGGACCCACATAAACGTTTTCCACGGAGTCAAAACACTGAAATGGCGACTTTCCTGCTGGATCGGTAAGCTAGCTTGTTTGCTAACATGGCTAACGTTAGCTGTCAGTAATAAACTCCTCTGCGTTACTTGTTGGACATGCTGCAGACTGTTGGTCACTTGCGTATCGGCAGCGAGCCTGGCATCCCAGCGGCTGGAGTTGTTTTTCTGCCGTTGCAACTACAACCTAGACACACGTGATGTCGCTGTTCTGTCCGTATTCCATATTCAACCTTTAACTGTAGAAATTAACTTTAGAAAAGTAATTAACTGTAGTTACTAGTTACTTCTCCCAAGAAGTAATGGCGTTAGTAATGGAGTTACAGCTTTATGAAAATAACTAATTACTTGGAAAAGTAATTATTCTGTTACTTTTTAATGATCCTTTTGATGTACCCTAACTTTAAATTAATTTTTATTAATCTCTTAAATTAACATTTATGTGGAATTAAGGGGAAACAGGCAAAACCCTGTTTTTTCATCACCTGGTCAATTTTGAGATTTTCGTTTTTCCCTCCCTCAACATATTTTCTTTCAGACTAGTGTAAAAAAAAAAAAAAAAAAAAAAAAAAACCCGACCAAAATTAACATTTTGGGGGTTTATTTCATGATACTTTCATGCACCCAAATCCCATCAAAATGCAGCTAAAGCTGCCATTTTCTCAAAATGAGTTTTTCCTCCTACTCTGGGAGGTAAGTGCTCCACTTCAGGAGCACTTACAGAAACCATACTTTCAAGTATTGCTCCTGACTGTATTCTTAAAGTTTTTACAGAAGGATTTCTTGATATCTCATTCACTAGAACATTTGATCCCAAAAATATGCCAAAAAAAGTTTTTCCTAGTTGTTGACAGTATATTCTAATTGTGAAATGATAACTAGAGATATCCAAAATCCACTCTGTAAAACTTTTGGCTTTAATATGTGAACAAAATTAAAAAGGAACTTTGAACCTGGTTTAATCCTGTTTAGATTTTTTTCCTAGAAATGTATGCAAATTAGCCCATTTTTGGCTATATAACACCACATTTGCATATTCAAACATAAAATGACAGAAAACTTGCAATACAAAAAACGATAGTCCCAATGTGAGGAATAAACCAGGCAAGTTCCATGGTGATACCAGTTAGTTACATTTTTTACCCTATACGCTTGTAGTGTCTCGCCTTAATGTAAAAGTGAATATTAGATCTGACTAATGAATGAAATTAATAGAAACTTTACAGAATAAATTACTATCTGAAAAATCATGGAGACTCAAACTGATGGATGTCGACACTCTGTCTCCTCCTCAGGAGCTTCAGGTCTGCGTTGTTAAAATGCCTTCCAGCCACCATGAAGCAACACGTAGTTTCTAATTAACTTTTCTCATCATGTTCGTGCCTTTTATCTCTGGGGGAAACTGTGATGATTCCAGTTTATAATTCTCCCCGTTGTGCGCACGTGTGTTCAGCTGCGTACATTGATGTTTGCATTGACAGTTCTTCAGTCCATCATCATAATCATCATCGTCCTCATCACTGTTTCTTCGCCGCTCTGGGTCAGATGAAGAGAAATCCAGTGTGCAGAACTAGTGTAATACATCTTCAGTATTAATTCTTAACTGAATGCGGGTCATGGGTGAGATACAGTAAATTCAGGGAAACTTGTTGCTTGAGTTATCATGCTGTTTTCTTCTTAAACTGGATTTGTACTCGGGCTGCATCTGTTTCAGGTTGGTGACGCCGTCACTGCCGTATGCCCTCTGTAGGTCCGCAGAGCCTCAACACGCGTCTCTTCAAACCTGACATTCAACAGAACAGAACACAGCAACCCTTTTTTCACTCAAACATGAGTGTGTGGAGTAGGGCTGTGCAATTAATCGAAATTTAATTGTGATTTCAATTTTTGTGTCAAACAATCTCCAAACTCATATAATTGAGTTGAAACAATTATTATTATTATTATCAATATTTTTTGCCATTTTTCTTGGCACAATTTCTAAAAGTTATTCTGAGGTTATCCCAGGCAATTTGTTGGCTGTCATTAACAAAAATGTTAGATTTGGAGAGTTCTAGCATTGCACTAAAGCTCAACAAAGTTTATTTTGTGATGTTTTTCTATTAAAAAAAAAGTGTATATATATATATATTTTTTTTTTTTTTAAATATTGAGAAATTGCAGAACAGCTGGATACATAGTTTATTTTGGATATATTTGGATATATTGTATATATTTGTATATATTTGTAGCCTATATTTATTTTTAGTGCTAGACACCTTAGACAGAAATGCTAAATTAATGCATTGTGTAACTAGAAAATAATCGTTTGAATAATCGTGATTTCAAATTGGCCAAAATAATTGTGATAATGATTTTTTCCCTAATCGGCCACCCCTAGTGTGGAGAGGCACGTGTCTGCAGCCTGGAGACACAGGTTACTGCTGAGTGTGTGGGCGAGTGTCTCCAGGTATCTCCGTATCACTCCGCCTCCTCTCCGCGAGCACCAGCACAATATAGTCCCAACAAATGTGAAACTTCTGTTCACCAGCAACAAAACTGAATCTCACATAACAATAGTAATGCGCTGTCAGAGAGGGCCAGTAACAGTGCCGGCATTGTCACGATGGACATAGTAATTAGTTAGAATAGCCCATTAATGAAAAAAGTAGTGCCGTTAGTAACGCTGTTTATTCTAACGCTGTTATTTCCATCACTGCAGGAGACAGACAGGCTGGAGGTGGAGGTACAAGAGGTCTCAGGATGTCCTGATGTGGAGGGAGATGAGGCTGTGTTCAGGTCCATGACTGAACTTCAGGGTGACAGAGTGAGCTCATCAGCTCTGTCCAGACCTCCATCAGTCTGATCCCCTTCAACCTGCAGCTGGTGATCTTCTTCATTCCAGACCACATCCCTCACGTTGTTCTGCTGGAGCTGCTTTCTAACTTTTTCCTGTTGTCCTCCTTCTCTTACCCCCTCCGTCCACTGCCTCCGCTCCGCTCCGCCCCGCTCCGGTCCACACGACGCAGAAAATCCGTTGCTATTTTAATCAATGAGCAGCAGTCCACTTCTCTGGCAGCGCTCCGCTCCGACACGTCCGCTCGGGTCCGTCGGCCTCCGTCAAAAATACGGATCAACTCTATTTTCTGGTCCGCTCCGGTCCGTTTGGAGGAAGTTGCAAACATGAAACATCCGGTTTATAAAGTTTTTTTTTTACATCCACCACAGAAGAAATTGATTGCTGTGTATAAAACTTATTGGGCATATTGTCGCATCTCAATAAAAACTTTTTTATGAAAAAATATTGTGGCATACTTGCTAAAATCATGTAATACAGTCAATTAAAGCCTTTCGAAATAAACAAGAACTTGTTGTGGACAATGTACTCACCCATAATTGACGGCAAAAGTATCAAAAACCTCACATGAACGACGCAATGTGTCTTTCGAAGGTGCAATGAATGAAAAGTTTGTTGCCGCCGCTGTTTATCTTCACCATTTATTGCGTGAAGTTGGAAATCTTGCGCATGCTCCTTTGCCTGCTTTGTGACTGAACAGAGAGGGTGCTGGCGGAGTATGTGTGCGAGGGTTTTTGCAGCCCGCCGGAAAAGACGGACTAGAGCGCAGCAGAGCGGAAGCAGTGGACGGGAGGTGTAACTTTTTCCTGTTGTCCTCCTTCTCTTAGTTTGTGTTTGAAGTTGTGCATGGTGGATTGACACAAATCTTAAATAAATCAACAACAATATAAGTGACAGTGTGGGGTCCTGTCACTATGCCTCTGATCACGCGCCCTGGCTTCGTAGCTACAGGGATGTCCCTTTGGCTGACTGGTAAGTGCGCATAACTCTCACTCGGGAGTCTCGGGATTGAATCCCGCCATGGCCCTCTTTGAGTACCTTGTCACATTTTGGCGTTGTCGGCAGGTTCTATTTGGTACTGGTAATAAGCCCATAGATTTGTAATTGGTGGCAGCCTACGCAGCGCATGAGGACATGTTTGTGGAAAGAGGGAGCGAGATGTGAGTGTGGGGTCCTGTCACTATGCCTCTGATTGCGCACCGTTCCCCTGAGAATAATAAATAAATCAAATTAAATGAATACCAAGTATGTCAGAGTATTAGAGTAAATGAAAAGAATATGTTGATCAAAAGAAATGGACTGTGGTGTATCTGTGACATTCAGGGTTAAAGCTTGTTTCACATCTTGTGTATAAAGTTGTTCATATGAAGTGTGACTGAAAGCTGCTGTGACTCCTGTCTTCATTTCATGGGGACTCCTCCTCCACCTCCTCGTGGAGCTGCTGCTGTGCTCGTGGTGAAACCTGATTCCACCGTTCCATTCAGAGGGCTTTTCTGTGGCCGGCCCGGCAGCCGGCTGCATTTGTCACCGCTGCTTTTCATGTCACCACTCACCACCTGCTCCCCACATTCCTCCACATTCTCTCAAAGACCTCAGTCCCTCCTCCTCTGCCTCCTGCTCTTCTTCTTTCTCCGCTCCTCCTCCTCCATCTTCTGTCGTTTGTTCCATGGCTCTGTGATTATTATTCAGCTTGCTTCTTCTCCTCCCTGCAGCAATCATTTCATTCTTTTTCTTTCTCTTCTTTTTCTTTCATTTTCACTTTTTCTGTCTCTGCCTTTGATCCTTACTTAAAGGGTACAATTTGCACTGAAACACTCGTCTGAATGCAACCCCTCTCATTTGGCTCCCTTCACCCCCTCATCCTCCTCCTCCTCCTCCGTCTGCCTCCCTCATTCTCTTTTCTATTTGCCTTCATAAGCTGCCGACTGGAAGACAGCATTCACCTGCTGCCTGACACTGATGAAGCAGCTGCTACTGTACACACCACACACACACACACGCACTGTCCACCACACACACTGCTCTGTTGGGTTATTGTCAGCAGGACTTCGGCCGTTGGACAAAGACGGGACAAGTCCTTCGGTCTTTTCTGGTATCTCCTGATGCTGCTGCTGTTTTGTGGAGTTTGGATGAGCAGATCAACGCCCTGTGAAACTCCACAGCTGAAAACATCCAACACCAGAGTTGGAGGCCATCATCATCAGCTGTAACCTGCAACATCGGTGTGGCTGGTAGTAAATGAGGGCAGAGTTGTGTTTGTCACACTTTGCGACTCTTCTTCTCTGTAGGTACCAGATAAAAATAGCAGCTGAAAGACCAAGTTGGTGAAAACATTTTAAGGTTTTAAAGGGTCCTGTGCTGTCCCCTTGTGGCATCCATGACTCAGAGATGCGCTCTGACATGTTTGGATTCTGTAAACTTTCTCCAGACTCTAAAGCCTCTTCTCACAGGATGAAGAGTGGAAGATGACGTGATTTTATTTCTTGTTCATTTCAGATGATTTAACTCTTGTAGGTCATAGGAGAATCTTTCTTCCCTCAGTTTGGCCTCCGTTTTGCTTGTTTTCAGCAAAAACTGATGCATGAAAGGATGCATTTATTTATTTATCTATTTTTTTAAGTAAGATTTTATGTAACTGTAATGTTGCAGAATTTCCGTATTTTTGCGCACACTGACTGAACAAATATAAACTATATTTCAGGATTAATTTGCAGGCTTGATTGTTTATTGTGCTCAATAATAAATGTCATAAACAATGATAAAATAATAGTCACATTGTTGTGAAAACTGATTACTTCCACTAAGGAGGTATTGTTTTCGGTAGCGTTGGTTTGACTGTCTGTCCGTTTGTCTGTCAGCAACTTTATGAAAAACTACTGGGTGGATTGACCTGTAATTTTCACCAGCCGTGTGTCTCAGTCCAAGGTCAAACCCATTAAATTTTGGTGGTGATCCGGATCACCTTCTGGATCCAGGAATGTTTTGAAGGATTCTTTATTATTGTGAGATCGGCCATGTTGGAAAGACTGTTGATGAGGCGTGAGTGCCCCCTTGTGGCAGAAGTGTGCAGCTGCACGATGTCAGGATGCAGAAATGCAACTTATGAGCAGCCGTGAGCATGAAGAGAGAAGACTGTTGGACAGACGTGTAGCCAGTTGAATATGGTGAACTTTGTGCATCTGTGAAGAACTGTAACTAGTTGTATTTCTGCCTGAACAGGATGTTTATTTAGCCTTTAATGTTATTTGGCTGATTTGCTTATTCAGAAGTTTCCTCCATTCACCATGTGCCTTTTTATGCTATTAAGCTAGCTGACCTGTTACATACCAGTTACTGTAACTGTTAGCCTTGAACACATATGCATGTTTAGTCCTAACTGGAAGGGATTTATTTGTAATAATTAATACCTTGAATGTGTTTATTCACCGAACGAATGTCCCTCATGGCTTTGTATTTCTGCGTTTATAGACCACACTCATTTCCATTCAGGCATTCACCTTAACTAGCCTGGAATTCCTCACCTGTTACCCTGTCGTTTGTTGCATTACTGTGCTGTTGAGATTAAGAGTGACCAGTGTTTGGAAAAGAAAAAAAAAATACAAGAAAGGATCTCAATAAGTTCTACGTTTCCAAAGTTGATCCGGATCCAGTGAAAAATCCAGGTACTCTGATCCAGAACACACAAAAATGAGGGAGTCGAGGTGCTTGGTGGAGGTCTGCGCTCTCAGAGTGTTTTTCTAGTTTATTAATAAAACCAAAAAGAGACACTGCCACGAGGGCTGCTACATCTGCAACTTAACTAAACCAGGCTTTGTGGCTTCCTGTTGCATTCTGAACTGTGAGGTAAGCGTATATGATCCCTTTAAGATTCCCCAGCGCAGATCAAGCAATTAAGACCGTAAAATCATCAGAATTACTATTCGTACAAGCAAGGCATCTTAATATTGATGTATGCAATACTGTATGTGTACCCAAACAGTGACAACAGTCTATCCATAAATAAAATTATAGTGCGAGCTCTGGGCTGCATGTTACTGGACCAGAACTTCGGCTTCTATGAAAAGCCTCCGATGGCTTCTGCTGTGAAATTGCCCCACATCTATGAAACTAAAAAGCCCATTTGTTCAGACTTAAATGCTGATTATCTTAGTGTCACAATCCACAAACCACAATACGCAGTCAAGATGAAAAATGTCACTTTATTAACACGCACAGCATCACAGAGGTTTCATTAAAATCAGAGTAAACTCATCTGTTATCTGTGAGATCACAGTTCCACACCAGCTTACGCACTGCAGACTAACTGTTCACACGTTGGTCATCTGACAGGTTCTGGTTTGTGAGGTGACAATGTCCTCCCCAGCTGGCTCAGAGGGGCTCTGATCCTGCCTCTACCGACACCCCCGTTCTGTCTCCGAGCCGTAGAAACAAAGTTGACCTGACCCGGCTGTGTGTAAAGTCTGAATCACTGCAGTAAATCCACTCCCACACTTCTTCCTCCTGATCCAGGTCTGCTTGATTTCTGCACCTGGACAGAGTTCAGGGAGGACCCCGACTTTCTACAGTTCATCTTCTCCAAGGCAGCAATCCACTGCAGGAGGAACCCCGCTGCCTCATGCAGCAGCTCAGCCTCCACCCCTCTGACTGGGACACTCCAGTCGCGTCTGCTCCTCAGCATCATCTCAGACTCAGAAAGACGTCCCTTCGGCCGTTTTCATGTAATCCTTGAAGTCTGTGGGGACGTTCAGCATTGAACAGACCTGTGAAGCAGCACACACAAGTTAAACAGGGCCATCACCTTTGGCTTTTCCAAATGAGCAGAATCCACCTGACAGGACAGTCTTTTTTGGTAGAAAGACTGACAGAACCAACTTGTGATTGCTGCGTTTTATTTAGCATATTACGTCGCCAACGCTTCTCAGGATGAATAAAAGTAAAAAATTAAGACTAGTCTAAGTCAATTTTAAGACCTCGGATAGAAAGCTGGCCGTTTTTAAGACATTTTAGGGCCTTACATTTAAAATTAAGAATTTGACATTTTTAGACTTTAAGACCCTGCAAGAACCCTGGTATGTATAATCCTGGTCTCTACAGAAAACAAACATGTGAGATTACTACAGAGGCATCAGAATCCAGATGTGTTACTGTGTCAGTAAATTAATCTGGAACACAGTAGACAATGTAAATGTCAACTCCTAAAAGAAAACCACATTACTTTCAGTGGAAACCAGAGAATAGCAGCTCAGTTCATCTAGGAATGAGTAGAGTAGTGCTAGGAATGAGGATGTCAGTGATGAGACAGACGTCTCTACACAGCAGAGTCTCTGCTTTCATGTGACTCCTTGTTTATGTGGAGAAATGATCAGCGGCTCTAACGTGTACAGTGTTGTCGTCCTTTTTTAAATTCCCCATAACTGTCGGGGCCTGAACTGTGTTTGGTTTGGGTGCCAATGTTTGGTCAAGTCTTCAAGCAGAGTTTCTCCCCTCATGTTGCTATGCTACATGTTAGCATTGATGCTTCTTAGTGAGGATAGACCGATTAATCGGCTGGACGATATTTTTGGCCGATTTGTTTTTTTTGCTGGTATCGCATTCAGAAAGCATAGTCCGCGAGTCTCGGTCCGTTTGGGGACTCGGTTCAGTTGGGGGCGGGGGTGGTCTTCCAGACCAAGATTGTGTTCACTTTGCACTATTGCCAAATGAGCCAAACGGGCCAAGAATGAGAATCTCAGGTGGCGCTGCTCTCGGATTCACTGTAGGCGAGGACAAGACGTACGTACGAGAAGGTTCTCACAACTTCGGTTTCCTCCACAAAGCGACATTATTTTTGTACGAGGAGCTGGATATGATTTCATCAGATCAAATATCGATTAAAGCTTTTACTTCCTCGTAACTCCACGTCTAAACCACGAGCCATCTTGATAAGTACTGCAGTCCCTCACGTGTGTTTGTTGTCGTAGCGTTTACCCACGTTTTCCAACGTTTGACCCACAATGCCAATGCAATTTGTAGTCCACTTCCTGTCTTTGGTTCAGTTGAATCGGACCGAAACTTGCGTTTGCAGGCGGACCACGTCCGGTTGTTTGTTCCGGATCAGAGTCCGTTTTCTGCATTCACAACTCCCCTAAATGAAGCGGACTTTCCGAGCAAACGGACTCTGATTGGAATCAAAAAAAGCTTTGTTAATGCGCCCTTAGACTCCTTTTATACAATTAGAAGTTTAGTGTTTCTATCAAATATTTCTTTTATAAAGTCATCCTCAAAATTATTCATAACCTCCATTTAAAGAAGGGGAAAAAAAGTCAGCCTTCAGTGAAATACACTATAACTTGCCAAAAGTATTTGCTCACCCATTCAAATTATTGGTTCCAATCACTTCCATGGCCACAGGTGTATAAAATGAAGCAGCTCGGCATGCAGACTGTTTCTACAAACATTTGTGAAAGAATGTGTCGCTCTCAGGAGCTCAGTGAATTCCAGCGTGGAACTGTGATAGGACGCCACCTGTGCACAAATCCAGTCGTGAACTTTCCTCACCCCTAAATATTCCACAGTCACCTGTCAGCTGTATTATAAGAAAATTGAAGTGTTTGGGAACGACAGCAACTCATCCATGAAGCGGTCGTCCACGTAAACTGACGGAGCGGGGTCAGTGGATGCTGAAGCGTATAGTGCTTAGAGGTTGGCAACTTTCTGCAGTGTCAATCACTACAGACCTCCAAACTTCATGTGGCCTTCAGATCAGCTCAAGAACAGTGTGCAGAGAGCTTCATGGAATAGGTTTCCATGGTGGAGTAGCTGCATCCATCCATGCATCACCAAGTGCAATGCAAAGCGTGGATGCAGTGGTGTAACGCTGCCCACTGGACTCTAGAGCAGTGGAGGCGTTCTCTGGAGTGATGAATCGCACAATCTGATGTACGAATCTGGATTTGGCAGTTGCCGGGACAATGTTACTTGTCTGACTGCATCATGCCAGATGTGTAAAGTTTGGTGGAGGGGGGATTATGGTGTGGGGGAGTTTTTCAGGAGCTGGGCTTGGCCCCTTAGTTCCAGTGAAAGGAACTCTGAATGCTTCAGCATACCAAGACATTCTGGACAATTCCATGCTCCCAACTTTGTGGGAACAGTTTGTAACTGGCCCCTTCCTCTTCCAACATGACTGTGCACCAGTGCACAAAACAGGTCCATAAAGACCTGGATGCAGAGTCTGGTGTGGAGGAACTGGACTGGCCTGCACAGAGTCTTGACCTCAACCCCAAAGTACACCTTTGGGATGAATTAGAGCAGAGACTGAGAGCCAGACCTTCTCGTCCAACATCAGTGTGACCTCACAAATGTGCTTCTGCAAGAATGGTGAAAAATTCCCATAAACACACTCCTAAACCTTGTGGACAGCCTTCCCAGAGGAGTTGAAGCTGTTGTAGCTGCAAAGGTGGACCAACGTCATATCGAACCCTATGGATTAGGAATGGGATGTAACTGAAGCTCATATGTGAGTCAGAACAGGTGAGATGATACTTTTGGCAATATAGTGCAACTTGAAATTGAGAAAAGCAATAAAAATTCTGTGGAAATTCATGACATTGATTTTGAATTGTGGTTCAGAAGAAATAGTAAAGAACAAACACAAAAAATAAAACAAGCATGATGGGGCTCCGTAGCAAAAATTTTGTTGAGCAACACTTTGAGGCAATCACTGCAATCATGTTTAGTTTATTAAGATCCCCATTAGCTTTTGCAAAGCAGCAGCTATTCTTCCTGGGGTCTTCAAAATTCCATAAGTGACATAAAATACTCACTGAATACAACACAATACATACAATATATGAATACAAACTCTCACAGAACATATGGGACATACAAAACACAAATATGATACTGAAACATACATACAGGAAACACACACACACACACAAAACAAGCTCCTACACTGAATCATCATTAAAAATAAATATACAGAGGAATAAATGTCAACCTCAAAGATGCCACAACCCAACAACGAGCCTAAATCTATAGAGTTACTCAACAGTTCAATTACAATCAAGTAGCAATCATTTTCATTAATTAAAATTATAATAATACCCTAAGAGTCAAAGTTACGTGCTAAATAGTCTTAATCTAAGTTGAAATCTTTGTCTATTGTACTGTTTAATTACATAATAAAGAAGTGAATTCCATTCCTTCATTGCTCTAAATATGACTGTACATTGAGCAGCAGTCTTAGTTTTTGGTAAAGTAAAGTAACCTCCAATAGAATGTCTTGTTGCCTACGCATGCATCTCTGAACTAAAGGATACAATATACAACACTGCACTGCATACAATTTACAATATAAAATGTTCGGCATTTTTGAAGTGATTACATTTCTAATGAAAACCATCAACAGATATAATAATTCATATCACCTCTAGCCATCCTAGACAATTATACATTTTACTGATGTGTGTCCTTATTCCACAGGAAAGAGACACTTTTGTAGCTTTATTTTGTGCCAGTTGAGGTTTTTCTCTACTGTTCAAAATGATTTCTGCACCTGTTGTCAGATATGTTGGCCCACTGTTAATGAGAAAGGTGCTCTAATGTGTCTGGGGCAGCTTTGTTTGTTTTTTAAATTCTTATTTACAACCACAGTTCAAAAGCAACATTTCAAATTTAGCCTTTTCTTTAATTGGAGGGTATGAATAATTTTGAGGACGACTGTAAGTGCTCCGTTTCTTTTTTATATATTTGAGGTGCTTCGTTCTTATATTAAGAACTGTAAAATTACTTTTCATTGTATCCTTCATTATCATAATTTAGGAGTCAAATGCAGTATCGGCCCCAAATATCGGCAGGTTGTATCCCGCCAGTGGCTGAGGCTGATGAGAAAATATTGACCCTAAAAAAATCTGTATCGGTTGATCTCTACTTCCTAATTAGGGCTTTGACTTTTGCCCAAAAATCAAATGCAAAGTTCATTTGTTTGTTCAGATTAACGTTTGAATATATTTGAACATTTATTAATAATAATTTTACCATTAAATGTCTTCAGTAAGATTTACATTGGCATCAAACTGGAATTGTGCATGTTCTGGCCACCAGAGGGCAGTATATCCCCATCAATGTCAGACTACTGTGTGTGCTTTCCAAGTATTTGCATGTGTTAAAATTGTTATTATTGAGCAAAGAACATATTCAGTGTGGTAGTGAAGATGTAATGCGCAGAATATAACAGAAGCTGTTGTGACAACACAGTTAATGCTCCGTCGGTCACAATTCTCAACTTCACCAGACATGAATGATGCCAGATGTTTCACTTCAAGCTCAGAACTGCCACATTACATCTGGACAAAACGGTACTTGCTGTCTTTATACCAGAACATTTTTTACGATATAAAATGTTCAATATCTTAGAAGTGATTACATTTGTACTGAAAACTATTAACAGATATAATCCACGTCACCTCTAGCCAAAGCAGGCGATCATGCATTTTACTGATGTTTGTCCGATGATTTGATGTTTGTTTTGTCTTTATACCCGCTGTCTTTTTTAAGACCTGCCACTCATCATCATGGACGATGTCCACGTGATTTATCAGAAACACACAGCAACGTCTGCCAGCAAGCGGGTGAAGGGATTTTAGCTGTATAACCAACTTTATTTACTGTTAATCAGGTAAGTGTTTAGGTAACAGCGGTAGCTCGGACGCAGCATCATCAGAAAACAGTGAGACAGATATTAATATGTTAGTCTGATTAAGACACTGTGCAGTAAAAACGAATATTAAGCTTAAATTTAACACAAATATTTATCTTTGAGATAAATCATTGCTACTTATATTGTTTTATTAGGTTAGCACTAACTGGATTTGCTACTTCCTTAGTTTCTGACGACACGAGCACGAACTGCTTCTCCAGTTTCCACCTTCTCTGGTCCAGCTGTACGTTCCCAAACACGGTCTTCTCTCACCAAAACACAAGTTATAATGAAATGAAACCGGAACGGTGCCGGGTTTCAGCCTCCTCACTCGGCTCTGTCACGTCCTGAACTGTAAAGTGTGGACCTCAGACTCATATTGTGATGAGAGAAGTTTCCTTTCTAATGTTCACAATCCATCTCCTTCGTAGTTGATCATCCAAGGGAAATGTGTGAAAACTGACTGTAGGATTATATTATTTAGCTGACAAGGTCGGCTCTTCACGCCGCTGAAACTTGTAAGATGGCTTCATCTGACACCATTATATCAGCCTACGATACAACACTATAGTATATATATTAATACGCTACCCATCGTCTTGATTATTAGCAATATTGCACTCCTTCGTTTATCTCAGTGCTGGAAATGCTCTTACTGACTGAACCGGATTTCTCTAGAAAGCACCGGGCATAAACCCCAATGAAAACAACGTTCACAAGCTGACACGTTTACAAAAAATAACACCCATAATAGTTTCAAACATTAAAGGGGAAGTTCAGGATTTTTGACATAGGGCCTCATTTTTGCCAGGAGCCAGGATACTACTTATAACTGAAGACAGTTTCAACCTATTTCATGCCGTTACTCTAGTTCCAGGAGGTCGCCGATGCTAATGCTAGTCTAAGGGCCAATTCCGATTCCTATCTTAACCCTCAAGCTCAACCCTCAATCTTAGTAGCCCTTAAAACCAAGTGACTTAGAAATGGGACATCCCTTAAATGCAGATACGTCTTCAAACTGTGGGGGGCAGCATTACGCCAAAGCAGCGTGTCAATTCAGGAGGAAGAGAAGTAGTAGAATAAGAATAAGAATAAGAATTAGAAGAATTAGAATTTACTGACATTTATTGGCACCGCCTGCCTGTTTAAGCCACAATCGCAGCCCCCATGGACATATTCAGCTCTCACCACATATCACGGCTTATTGAAAGGTAAACACCAGCTATAACGAAAGTTACATAAGTAACTGTGGTTCTGTGAATTCCTGGATGACTGCCAGTCAGCTGGCCCACGCGTCACCTGTTCTTAGGACTCGACCTGCGGGGAGACATATCCACGCTGGCAGTGGAACGAAACAGAACTATCGTTAGATAACTGCGGATACGGGACATGGCATTAGCGTGGGCGTCTCATACCATTACCGGCACAAGCACATTATACAGGCTGTTATCTTGATAAAACGACATTAGAACTGAGAAAAATGACCATTTTGTAACGTTAACTAACTTCATTTCATTTTTCATTTATTTGTTTGTTTTGAGCAAAACTTAAAAATATTTAAATGCGTGAAACTTAAATGATAGCAACATGGCTTGATCGCACCAGCTGCTATTGCCTAAAGATTGTAAAATGAAAATTAATTTTATGCAACAATGAGGTAACTAATCCATACCATGGGCCTAAACTAAGATAATACAATGATTTTCGTAATATTTATATCTCGATTAATAAAGAAAATACCCAAGATTTGTAGCTCGCCTTCTTTGCCGCTTGCATTCTGGGTGGTCCTCACTCACAAGGGTGGTGTCGGAGAATCTCAATATTGAGGGCGGTTCAGCCCTCAAATTTGCCCCTTAACTTAACATTCTGAGAATCAGGACAGCACTTGCACTTCACGGGAGTGTGCATTTTTGAGATTGAGGGTTAAAGGGACTTGAGGCAGGAATATAAAAAACAAACAAACATGCATGTCCATTTTTTCATACTAATGGGTGATGAAGCACTAAATACCAAAAATAACGTTTCCACCCACGTTTCTCTCCGTTGCCTTGAACAGGCTGTGTGCTGCAAAATGCGCTGCAATTCGGTGTCCGAATTTCCCACGCTGCCCTGCGGACGTGACGTCAAATGACGCTACATTTTGAAGAGCATTTCAAACTTTTTTCATCAAACTAACTGTCACCATGTCTCTATGAACTGGAATACACTGACAAAGATAGCAACACTACCACCCGAAGCAAAGTATATCATTCCACAGCTGGTAAGAAACTAGTTCCTCAATATGTAATGCAAAATTTGTCGTAAAAGGCTAGTTTTACTTGTTTAACACACGAGTTTACTAGTTTAACACGGCATTTACACAGATAGGCTTGCTGATTTGCCTTGGATGTTCTGTGGAGTGGATAAGATTGGTTTTAATGACAGGCTAGCAGATTCCTGTTGACTCACACTAGCATTAGCATCAGCAACCTCCTGGAACTAGAATAATGTGAAATATGTTATAACTGTCTTCTTTGTCTGTACGTTTTTAGGTGATTTTTGATGTATGTATGTATGTATGTATGTATATATGTATGTATATATATGTGTATGTGTGTATATGTAGGTGTGTTTATATATATATATATATATATATATATATATATATATATATATATATATATATATATATATATATATATATATATGTATACATTTCTTTTTAGTGTGTTATTTTATATGCATTTCTTAGCTTTTATAGGAACGTTTGTCTGTTTGCTTTTTTTATGGACATGAGTCTGATAATAAACTAACTGAACTGAACTGAACTGATAACTGTCTTCAGTGATAAGTAGTACCCTGGCTCACTTGTAAATGAGGCCCTATGTCAACAATCTTGAACTTCCCCTTTAAGGGCGGCCAAATGTTCAATTGAATATCTTACTTTTATAGTGTTCGAACTATATTCGAATAGCGAAGTTTGGAGTCAAAGCCCTGTTCCTGATGTCTGCAGACGTCTTCTGGACTGAACATGAGTTGGTGGCTACTGCTTCCTGGTTGGCTCATTGTGGATAAGGAGTGTGGTACAGAGGACTGCAACCAGCTGCGGTAAAACGAGTACCTGTCTGAACTTCGCTCGGAGCTTCTCCGTGTCGTCCTGCAGCTTTACCGACTGCGGATCATCCAGATGAGAGTTTTGGATCAGACCCAGTAGAGTCTCTAATGCCTTCATTCGCTTCCTGATGACAGACAGTAGAGTTCAGGAGAGAAAATACCTGGATTCCATTTATCACCAACCGATAGGAACCTTACCTTGATTTGTCATCAGTGTTGTGCTGGAGGAGACATTTCCATGTGACCGCAAAGCCGTAATAGAAGGAAATCTGTCAGAGGAGAAGAGATGGTAAACCAGTCCAAGAGAAGGACGATCTAATCCCTAACACTCCAACCCATTAGCTGCCATCTTTGGTCCACCTGCCGTTTTATTTTTAGGGGACATTCACACCAGGATAGTCTGAGGACTCGCTTCCATTAGGGGGGGATTTCAGAAAAATTCACACCTTCCTTTGGTTTCAGTCAAACTGAAGCGGGCCAAACTGCCTGCATCACTTAGTTAAAACAGCTGCCCACTAGAGGGCGATACGCCCCAAAACAACCACTGATCACTGGAAATCTCCCCACTTCTAATCCTTACTCCACATCTGTCCACGACACATTTCCATTTTTCCCCATCGTTGTTTTGACCTCCACTTCTTCAAAACACGCTGTTGGCTTTGTTTCTCCTCCTACCCAAACAATACTCCACCACACTTCCTTCAACTTCCTAGGAGTGAGTAAACAAACTGTTTACATGTTTACACTTTCCCCTCATTTCTGCTACTTACCTTCTATCCTCATAAACCAACTACAACTCAGCTGCATCAGAAAGCTCTTCTTTTTTATTCCAGACATAGAGGACCATTATTTTTCTTCTTTTCAGACACACATTGAACTTTCTGCTCACTTGTTGATCTTTGGCTGCTCCTGATTGGACAGTATCATCAGTTTAAGCTCTCTGATTGGTGGAAAGTTTGACAGGAAGTGTCTTTATCATCATTTCCAGGTCTAAATAAAGGTCTCTTAGCAACATAGCAGTGATAGTGATGTTTTTATGATGAAAATAGGATAAATAATGGTGTTATCATGGATCATTGTGGATTTACCAGATAGACGGTTCCAAAGTTTACAAACATTGTGACTAGGGATGTTAGATATTGACTTTTTTTTTCTTTTTACCGATATCTGAATTTGTCCAACTCTTAATATCTGATAACCGATACAGATCTATGCAGACAACTATGAGGTTGTATCTCTCATATTTTGAGAAATACAACTATATTCTGCTCCGAGACCAAAGATCCCAAAATATCATTAAAGGTGCCATGGCATCAAATTTCACTTTTCTGGGGTTTTGGGTGTATAATATGATCTGTTGGCACTGATGAGGCCATGTGAATGTCCAGAATGAGTATCAAAGTTCCTGTTTATGCTCTGTCAGCTTTGTTTCTTCGTTCAAAAACAGTTGAATCAGACAGCAGCTTATCATTCTACGTAGTTTTATCATTCTACGTAATTCAATTGCCCCAATCAGAGCACACTATCAAACAAACAGCACCCCCCTTGTTCCATTGACTATCATCAATGGAACAAGATCCCACAAGATTTGATAGTAAAAATATTGATACAGTGCTTTTTAACGTCGATACGATATTGCAACACAAAATATTGCAATATATTGGCATATGGATACTGTCCTTCACCCTTAGCTCTAATCGTTGTACAGCCTTATTTTTTTCTGAGCACTGATGTCTGCTGGTATCCTAAAAACTCTAACTTACTGTCAGGAACGTTGTTCCTCATATTCTGGCACCCAGACACACAACATGATGACTCTCTAAAGTGGAAACGACATAAGAGACAGCTCGTTTCGATAATCTTCACAACACGCCTTTGTCTGCTTTTGCCTCCAGCTACAGCAGTGACATCACTGATGATGCAGGCTGTGAAAGGGTTTATACAGGTACTACCCAAAAAATTTAAATATCCTGAAAAAATTCACGCATTTCAACTTAAAGGTGCAATCTACATATTGTATAGACAAATATGTGAATCAATATATTTCAAGCTTTTATTTGTTTGGATGTTGCTGATTAGAAGTTGCAGCTTAAGAAAAACCTCAAAATCAAAAACTCAAAAAATTTAAATACTGCATAAAATCAATCAGAGAAGGGTTTTAAATGCAAAAATATCAGGCCTCCTAAAGTAAAATCTTGCATCTGTACTTAGTACTTGGTGGGGGCCCCTTTAATGACTGCCTTAACCCGGATGGCATGGATGCTACCAGCTTGTGTCATATCTCAGGTGTTATGGAAGACCAGCATGCTTCCATCACAGACCTTGAGCTCTTCTCTATTGTTTGGTCTCTTCCTGTTCAGCTTTTTCTTGACAATGCCCCACATGTTTTCAATGGGGTTCAGGTCAGGTGAGTTTGCGGGCCAATCCAGCATGGTGATCCCATGGTTGTTGAACCAAGATTTTGTAGTTTTGGCAGTGTGGGCAGGTGCCAAGTCCTGCTGGAAGATGAAGTCTGCATCCCCATACAGCTGGTCCACTGAAGCAAGCATGAAGTGCTCCAAAATGTCCTGGTAGACGACTGCGTTTATGCTGGACTTAACGAAGCTCAGAGGACCAACATCAGCAGCTGACATGGACCCCAGATCATCACAGACTGGGGAAACTTAACAGTGGACTTCATGCATCTTCTATCTAGCGCCTCTCCGGTCTTCCTCCAGACTCTGGGACCTTTGTTTCCAAATGAGATGCAAAACTGGACTTTTGACCACTGAGCAACAGACCAGTCCTTCTTCTCTCTCGCCCAGCTAAGGCGCTTCTGGTGTTGCTTGCTGTTGAGGAGTGGTTTGACAACAGGAATTTGACATTTGAAGCCCATGTCCAGCATCCGCCTGTGTGTTGTTTCTCTTGAAGCAGTAACTCCAGCCTCAGTCCATTCCTTATGAAGTCCCCCCACACTTTTGAAAGGCCCCTTCCTCCAGGCTGCTATCAGCCCTCCAGCTTGTACACCGTTTTCTTCCACACTTCTTCCTTCTACTTAACTGTCCATTAATGTGCTTTGAGACAGCACTTTGAGAACATCCAGCTTCTTTTGCTGTCACTTTTTGTGTCTTTCCCACCTTGTACAGGGAGTCACTGGCTGCGTTTACATGGACCCAAATATACCGATTGCTTTTGGTTTAAAAGCTCTTTCTGAATGAAAATGATTCATGTGAACGCCTCTTTCCGAATGAAAAGCGCTGAACCGAATGAATTTTCATTTGGTTTCACGGGGGTAGAATATTCCTTTCCCCAAACCGAACGGGGTATCATGGAAACGCTGAATCAAAAAGTTGTGAGGTTGCGCTCTTACAGCACATGCTTCGACAAGAGGTCAACGTGCAACAAGTGACGTTTCCTCTCTTTGACAGATGGCTGTGAACAATGTAATTCCATGGACAGCGACAGAAAGTTAGTTTTTTACTCAAACCCTGTCTCTGAACCTTTTTCTCTTGGTTGTCTGCAGTAGAAGTTAATGAGTATCAGCTGCTGGATTAAAGTCCTGCAGAAACCACCGTGACGATCAGTTTTTAGACCTCTGTCCTTATTAAATGACGTGATGTAACATCATTCTGCGCATATCAGACAGGATTATTCTGAATAAATATTGGCACATGTACACACCAGATCGGAATGAATTAGTTCCCATTTAAACAGCTGCCCCGAAATCCTCAATCAGAAAGATTTGGTACCGAAAGGGAAAAAAAAGTCTCCATGTAAACGTACCCGATGACGGTTTTCTGCATAACTGTCAGATCAGCAGTCTTCCCCATGATTGTGAATTCTTCTAAACCAAGACAGGGACTTTTTAAAAGGCTAAGGGCACTTATGCAGATGTTTTGGATTGCGTATCTGATTAGACTGTGACACTGTGAGCCTACAATACTGGAGCTTTTCACAGTATTCTAATTTTTTGAGATTTTGATTTAGAGGTTGCAGCAAGCTTGAAATATATTGATTCACATATTATCTATACAATATGTAAATTGCACCTTTTAAGCTGAATTACGGAAGTACATCAATTTTTCCAGGATATTCTCATTTTTTGGGTAGTACCTGTAGCGTCTCTGGATAAACATTGCGTTCAGGGGCTTGGTAGTAAACCTCCTGGACGGGATAGAAATGCTGGAAAACTTCCGTAGATCACATAAAGGGTAAACTATCCATCACAGAGTTCCACACTACCGTTACTGAGAAACTTTGGTTCGGATCCAATTTTCAGACAAAGGGGCTCAAGTTTACAGAAAATGGTCTAGTTAAGTAGTAGCAGATGAGTGGCAACATCCCATCATCAATCCTCAGTAAATCTCCTGACCTCAGAGGACAGCTTGGCTCCATGAGAGGCTCCATGTCTGCGGCCGTCCCGTAGACCTCGGTGGGTCCCCTTCTCAAAGCCCTCCTGGTAACCTTCGCCCCGGAACCTGGAAAAGAACCAGATCAGCATGGAACCTTCCTGTTCACGTTTGCAAAATAAAGAAAAAAGCTTACAACAGATTGTAAAGTCCAGTGTTGCTACACGTTTGGAAGAGAATTTAACGCTCATTTCATGGCCACACAGGCAAAAACACAGATCCCTCTAAATTTACAAAGATAATGTAAAAAAAAAAAAAGATAGGACTGAAAAACTTTTGGCCATCACTACCTATGTCTATCATTGGTCCCAGGTTTGAAATTTTCTTCCAAAAGGTAAACAGTGTTTACGCAAACCTCAGGCTGACAGCTTTATTTAGTGGAAGTAACATTCAAGATCTGCTGTGAATTTAAAGACAGAAATGCCTCCCACTATTTTCCAAACATGAAATGAAGGGTTCTGGATATACACTGCCACCGCTTCAGCTGAAACACCTCAACATGTCCGCCATCTTGGTCCTGGCATGAGGCTCATTAGATGAACACGAGTCTACGGTTGTTTAGTTTAATCTGATCAAATATGAAACGTTTGCTGTTTTCATCAGATTAGGTTTTTAATATTACATCTAGAGCCCTATGAATTCAGTTTTAATTTTTCCTATTTTCTGTGGTTTTCCTTTTTTAATTTTTGAGAATTCCATTTTCAACATTTTACACAAATTTAAAAAAAAAAAAAAAAAAAAAAAAAATGGACTGTACTTATATAGCGCTTTTCCAGTCATACTAACCGCTCAAAGCGCTTTACACTACATGTCACATTCACCCAGTCACACACACATTCATACCCCGATAGGCACATTGGGAGGCAACTTGGGGTTCAGTGTCTTGCCCAAGGACACTTCGGCATGTAGTCTGGGGAAGCCTGGAATCAATCCCACAACCCTCCGGTTGAAAGACGACTGCTCTTCCACCTGAGCTACAGCCGCCCAACACTGTATTTAACACCAATACAGTGTACAAAACAACTAAATATAGCTAATTCATCCAGTTATAATTGAAAACTTGAATGCTTTCATACCTTTAAACATGGGATTAGTTTAGTTTTTCTTGTGTCCAAAATAAACAGTACTTTTTTTTTTTCCTTTTTTTTTTTAACATGTCAAATATTTTTGGTCTCTTTAACATTAACAAAAATGCCAATTCTAAGAAATACATAATTCAGAACCATATTAATTTATAGATGGTTGTCCACACCATAGACCGTTAATAAGCCCCACGTATGTCAGGTCAGATCGTTATACACATAATAATCGTAGTAAAGCTAGTCTTTACTGACCCCTGTGGAGAATTTCCCCAAGAGAAGCTTTACTTTTTATTTGGAAAAAAACACATTTACGCAAATTGTTGCTCATGTCCGTGATATTCCGTGTTTATAATGAATTCTGTTTTTAATGTTCAATTCCGTGATTCTGTCCGCGATTCTGCGATGATGGATTTCATAGGGCTCTACTGATCTATGGTAAAGAGTTTGATTCTGTAATTGTTTATTAGTAGGGTTAGATATTTGGATTTTTCAATTCAATTCAAATATGTTCAAAGCAACGTTGGATTGGATTATTCCGATCCAGACAGTTTCCAGCATAACCAAATCCAGATAAAAAGTGCTCTAAATGTGACTAAATATCACAATATAAGCTCGATGAGGAAAACAACCCTGCACGGGCTAGATTCAGTCCTGCCTCAACTACATCTAAGTAGGGCTGCTACTTTTATTTTGATAATCGACTACTCACTGATTACTTTGGTGATTAGTCAACGAATCAGATCATATGAAAATTGTAACATATTGACAGTACCAGACAAGAGTTTGGACCTTCCCACTGAATCTAATGGATCTGTCTACTTTCTTTACTTTTTCACTGTAACAGTTTAAGTCAAGTGGAAAATAGAAATAAAGAGTATGATAAAAAAAAATAATAATAATTTGACCAATTTCAATGTTTTACTACATTTTCTTCCTGAAATCAACCTTGAAATCCTACCCCCTATTTGGGATCAGGATAATCCTGTTTTGATGTTGTTTAAGATCAAAGTTATCCAAATTCTACCGAAAAGTTTTTTGTTTGTTTTTTTGTTTTGAACATCCCATTTGAAAGATATTTGAACAGCTGGCCGCTGGTTTGTTTAGCCCCAGCCAGCGTTTTTCCTCCCTTCAGTTCAGTTGCATATTGAGAACTTGCCAGGACCAATATGGCGGCGCCGTTGACGTAGAAAACAGTGGCCGATACGTACCCTAATATGTTTTTGCGAAAAACAACTGGTGATGATGCAATAAAACAGATATTTCAACTTATATCTGTAGAACTTTTTTTCTTTCAACAGCGGAAACGTCTGGAAATCGTAAAAGCACGTTTTGTGAAAATACTCATAAGAAATAGTCCGCTCTCGAGTTTGCGTCGCTTCAATGACCACACAGGTAACCTCTGTATCTTTCCGCCTGTTGAAGATGGCACAGGGAAGATAACACGGGTAGCTATAACTTGATAAAGTTAATTAACAGACAACTGAAACGAGGCAGCAGCTTCGTGGACTTGTGATAACACATCATGACGAAGTCAAACGCTCAGAAACGCTTTCCTAACCGATGAGCGCGAGCTCCGCTTAATGACACACAACAACACTGATCTGGAAAACTCGCCTTTCATCCGCCAGGAGAATGCTGTCAAACAGATCCTCAGCTCCGCGTCCGCCGTCCATCTCCGCCTCACTCATGTGCGGGCTGGGTAAGCTTGCTTCTGCAGGTAACCGCTGGATCCCTCTCTGCTTTTCACAACGAACACAGCGTCGGCCATATTACCGCCCCCTACAGCCCCGGCGCCACGCGCGCCTTCTTCATTGTATGGGATTTTTTTTGGCTCTTTGAAGGGAGCCGAATCTTAATTCAGTTTGATTAATCCAAATTTACTATTGGACGGCTTGTGTTTTTATTGTAACTGTTTTATAAGGTGGCGCCATGTCCCCATGCTTTAACATTGAGATCACTATTTAGGATTTTTTCCTCTCCAAAGAACTTTTTGGCACAGCAAAAGCTGAGCTGGCTACAGTCAACTTCCATGCAAAACGACTTTTCTCCCAAAATTTTCCACACAAGAACATTTTAGTTATTCAAACAACTCACCATAAGAAAAGAGGCTCGTCAAGGAGATAAAAAATGGTATTATTTTATTTATATTCAAAAAGAAGATTTCCCAGTCCATTTTTGAGCGATATGTAAAAATCCTTATCCTTTTTTCCTTTCCTGTCACATACTGTAGATTTATACATTTGTTTTGATTGTCTCAAATGTACAATGTAAGGTAACTCATTTGATGAAAATGTATATTTATTTAGGCATACAAGCTTTTTGCTTCTGCCTGTTTTGGTCTTATGACCTTTAATTGCTTGCTTTATTAACAAAAGAATGATTTGTGACTGAAACAAACTGAAACTAATAAAGATTGTAGGTAACAATAGACAGATTTTTTTTTAATGAAATATTGCAGGGAAAATGTGGGGAAAATATTATGAAAAAGAGATAACCTGAGGTACATCAGGGCAGATTTTAAACGTTTTGGAACTCAAAGTATTTGTTTCCAAACACTTTCTCCCCAAAGATGCATTCACTTGAATGAAGCGATTTGATTCTTATCCTCCTCGTGTTGGTCTCCAGTCTGGTAGGTTATGTTTCTTCAGACTTTAATCATCCAATTCAATAAACCAAACTAGTGGTTCTCAACCAAGGTCTTGACTGTATATCAGGGTCAGCCTTTGTCGTTATGGGGCCCCAAGCAGAGTTTGCATTTAGAGGTAAAAAGAAACATCAGCAGACACATTTAGAGTAAACAAGTTAGCCAGTTGATTATTTGCATGCCAGCCATGAAATCTGTTTTTATTTAAATGATTCAATTATACATTTGTGGAGTTTTTTTTCCTCATAATTTTATCTTTTTTAATCAAAATATCTTGACATTTCCCTCATACAGAGTGTTATTGTTAGAGTTAAGACATGGCCACCGGGATAAGTTGAGGTAACTTTTTCATATCTGGACGTTTCCTCCACATGGAACCTGTGTTTTCGGATCCTCAAAACACCAACTTGTAAAACCAGTTCCCAAAGTGAATAAAGGGATTCATCCAAATCTGCTCCAACAATATTATTACATGTCTTACATTAAAAATGAAGGTTAGGGTTAGAGCATCGAAGTTTTCATCCATGGGGCCACAGATTTTTATCTGGTTGCATGAAGGAAGTCCTACAGGAAAACAGTTTTGGAACCACTGCAATAAACGGCACCGAAGAAGAGTCGATAAGAAACCGCTGTTTGGCAAAAGATGGAAAAGATTTTTCACAAGTCACACTCTCGACCCTGCTGCTCATCCCACAGATGCATTTTCCCTCCGGACATGGCTCCTTTTAAAGAGGAAAACAGATTTATTACCTAGAATTGTTACAAGACAGAAATAATCCCCCAAACACTCATTTACTCTTTTTTCTGAGTTGCATCAGTAAAAGATATGTACAATAAAATCATGTAAAACAGAAAAAACAAATCCCACTTTTTGCATTTTTCTGGAAAGACATCTTTAATCATTACTCTTCATCTATTCAGCATGTTTTATTAACCTGCTGGCTCTTCTTTTCCCCTCCGACCTTCATGTGGTGAAGCCCTTCTAAACAATGTTCATGTAAAAGTTTGAGGAGACAAAATCCGAATCACATTAGTTTAATATGCAGCTTTCTGCCAGTAGAGGGCACTGTTGACTGTCACATCAGCAGACAGACGGCAGGTTCCTCCAGTGCAAGTGGATCTGCTGAACTCAGCTTTTCAGTAAGAAAGTGCTATAAAAGGAAGGTAAGTGTAAACAAAAGCAGGTCTGGTTGTTCCTCTCTGCAGGCGATGGCTTTAACCTTGGAAGAAAAATCTCCAAACAGTTCCACAAGTGTTCCTGATGATACCAGGAAAGCGTTGCCATGTTTTCCCTCCACCAGCTGGGAAAACACAGCTGCAGCTTTTGGATACAGGGCCATCAACAACATCAGCACAGATTAATGATTGAGTTCTGCAAATATATGACACGTGCAGCAGATTGGGAGCAGGAGCCAGGGGGACGGAGAAGACTGGGACATTAGGGCCTCATATGCATCACACCTGTGGCAGCAAGTTTTCATACTCTTCATTGAAGGAAATCCGTCAGAGAGCCATTCCTGCATCTGCTTTAGGGATACTCTGTGAGATGAGTAATGGATCTTTTAGTGCAGATACCCACCAAAGTCTGATCCTACAATCACTTCTGCTGTATATAACCTAGAAATGAGACAAGCTGAGAGCTAGCTTTAGCATACTTGTCTGCAGGAATTCCCTCATTGTTCTAGCTAGGTGCTGTACTTACTGCCACCCCACCCCCTTTATTTTTAAGAAGAAAAAAAAATCTAAACCTCCATGGTCCTGTGTGAAGAAGTGATTGCCCCCTAAACCTAATAACTGGTTGTTCCACCCTTAGCAGCAACAACTGCAATCAAGCGTTTGTGATAACTGGCAGTGAGTCTTCTACAGCGCTGTGGAGGAATTTTGTTCCACTCATCTTTGCAGAATTGTTGTAATTCAGCCACATTGGAGGCTTTTCCAGCATGAACCGCCTTTTTAAGGTCATGCCACAGCATCTCAATGGGATTCAGGTGGGGACTTTGACTAGGCCACTCCAAAGTCTTCATTTTGTTGTTCTTAAGCCATTCAGAGGTGGACTTGCTGGTGTGTTCTGGATCATTGTCCTGCTGCAGAACCCAAGTGCGCTTCAGCTTGAGGTCACCAACAGATGGCCGGACATTCTCCTTCAGGATATTTTGGTAGAAGCAGAATTCATGGTTCCATTTACCACAGCAAGTCTTCCAGGTCCTGAAGCAGCAAAACAGCCCCAGACCATCACACTGCTACCACCATATTTTATTGTTGGTATGATGTTCCTTTTCTGAAATGCTGTTACTTTTACGCCAGATGTAATGGGAGTCGACGATGCATGTACAAGAGCTCAGACAGATAAGTGGGTGCCAGATTGCTTCAATCGTTGCTCGCAGCCCCAACTCAAACTGTGCGAATCAGAGTTCAAAAGTTCACAGCTTGCGATGTCTGTCCTCATACTGTATGAGCCGACACTTGGATGCAATCTGACTACTCACACTGTACGTCCTCAAAGACACGTTAGGGTCTTGAACAATCCCGACATGCAACACAATAAATACAGCTAGTAGTAGAAGAAGAAGAAAACAGAGAAGAAGAAGACAATAACAACAACAGTATTCTGTCACCAAAAAACGGCGCTGCCTTGTTGATTTGCGCTCTTCTTTGTGAAGAATTTGCCAAAAATAAAAGGCGACGACGTCGCATGTGGACGTGGAATTGGCTGAGCAGATGTGGGCTGTACGGTCTGTCGTTTCTACGAGAACTCCGTCCAAATGACAAGCCGGGTCGCCTCTGGTTTACTTCTGTTCTTGTTTCTCGCATGCGGAATGTGAAAATATCAGTTCTTAGTCGGGTCGTGGCGCCACTTCAACATGCGATTCACTCATGAGCCACCATCAAAATATCAAACAGGTTTGATTTTCTTGCGACTCACGATTTTTAATCAGGAGCTCGTCGTGAGGTGCCAATCGCCTCTCGTGACCCCCTGGATACTGCACAACACACGATTTGGCCAAGAGACGGCCTGATCGCCAAATTTGTCGCACGACACAAAAACAGCCAAAAATCACAGAGTGTATGCCGGGCTTTAGACACGAGTAAAATTTAAAAAACAACTCTAAAAGAAACAGGCAGCCAGTGAAGAGAATACAAAACTGGGATAATGTGTTCACACCGTCGGGCACCTGAGTTCTGGACCAGCTGGAGACGGTGGACAAGGGACTAAAGTCTGGACTGGTCTTAGAGTCTACAGTCTAGAAAAGATAAAAACGTGAATGACCCTTTCCAGGATATGATGCGGTGTAAGGCTTGACTCTGCTGGTAAGCCTCAGATAGTAAAAGCTAGACTGGACGACTGCACTGACCTCTCTGTTAAATTTAACGATAAAATCAAAGATAAAACAGAAATTTCTAATAAAAGAACAGTTAACTTCGTAGAGTAGACGTGATCTTAAGGCAGATGATTTTTTCCACCCCAGTCAGGTGAATTAACCAGCTCATTTAGAAGAACAGAATGAGAGCAGGTGGCCGTTTTTCCTGATGGGTTAAGTTTTGTTGTGGTATGATCGATGCCACTTCACCTTTTCTCTGCCATTAAACTCATTTTGTAACCCCAGGAATAATGAAATTGAACCCGATGAAGTTAACACAACTTCCTCCATGTGTGTGTGTGTGTGTGTGTGCCTGAGAGTGATGTGCTGTGTTCTGTTGCTACTGAGCACGTGCAAACTCCAAAGCTCTGGCAGTGCTCCAGAGCAGCACAGCTGTGCAAAAGGCAGCTGCACAGCAGAGTCTGTGTGCAGAGTGGAAGCAAAGGAAGACAAATACTTCTCTAGACGACCATTGTGATCATTAAAAAGAGAAACAGGGAAACCTTAAAGATGAAAACAATCCTGCCTCCAGTTAACAGCTCCAAGTTCTGCATATTTCTATGATTTTATTGATATTCCAGCTTTATATGAATGTACAGGAAAAACCCGTTTATCTGTTGCCTCATAATATACTGCTTTGATTTTACTGAGCAGATAATATCCCGTCTGAGTCAGCACAGCTGCTGGAATCTACAGGCACCATCATGTTAGGTGAGAGAAGAGCATCTTGCTGAGGCTAACGAGCAATCTGCTGTATGGACTGAAGCTTCATCACGTAGAAAGAACGATGATCCTCCAGTTTTGTGTGATTTTACTGCATAATGGTGTATTTGAAAGTGTTTTTACCAAACACACCTGAAAATCTATATGCCCACAACATGTAGAGTCTAACCAGACACTGTACCAGACATGCACTGTTGTGGGTGGGGGGACCTAAAAGCTCTCCGTTCATCTCCCTCTCAGTTTAACCCCAAGTATATGATGTGGGACACTTGAGATGCTTACCCCAGCCTCTGGAATATGTTTGACAGTGGTTTCCGGGTTGTCTAACGCCATGTCTCTGACCACAGATCTGCCTGTTGGCTGGCTGCCAGTGCAGAGCAAAGTCTCCAGCTCACAGAGCCTCGGCTCCTAGTTCTCACAAACTCTCTAAGAGCAACTTAGACACATCACCAATGTTGTATCGGTTCATTGGGTGTTTTGGGTCTCACAACAGACATCCTCGCCCAGGTGACCCAGCCGGGGTTGATCAGGCCCTGGCTTGTGTCTAATGCCCCTTTTCCACCATCACTTTTCTGCTCAACTCACCTCACCTCACCTCACCTCGGTTATTGGGCTTTTCCACTGGGGGTTTTCCGGGCTGTGGTGATACATTTTCTTAACCTGCTCTGGCGAGGTTCTGAGCGTGCTGAAGTGAGCTATGTCTGACATCATCTCACTGCATGCCACCTATTGGCCAAGGGGTTAGCCAATCAGGTCAGGGTCAGAGAGTGGCATCATAAAATGAGCGACAGTTCACACTCCCTACCAGTAAGTGGCGGTAATGCAGCTCATGTATTGTTAGCCAGTCGCCAGTAAAAACAGCAACAGAGGAAGAAGATGAGGAGAAGTAAGATGGGAGGAACAGATCATTTGATTACCTGCGCTACATACAAAAGCACTCACGTGGTGCAGTTGGTAACTCTCTTGTCTTGAAATCCTCAAGTCCTGGGTTCAAGTCACTTTTCAGGTGAACAATATTCTTTTTTTTTTCTCCATGATCTTGTTGAGAGAGAGAGAGAGAGAGAGAGATAATAATAGATAGATAGATAGATAGATAGATAGATAGATAGATAGATAGATAGATAGATAGATAGATAGATAGATATGAGCTCGTGAGTGATTTCAGACTCGCAACAAGATTGTGGAAAAAAAAAAAATTGTTCACCTGTAAAGGGACTTGAACTCAGGTCTTTCAGGTTTCAAGGTAAGTTTGCTACCAGCCACACTGCGAGTGCTTCCATTGGCAGTGCAAGTAATGATATCATCCGTCCCTCCCATCTTACTTCTCCTCGTCTTCTTCCCCTGTTGTTGTTTTTACACGCGGCTGGCTAACAATTAATGCAGTGCGTTACCGCCACCTACTGGTAGGGAGTGTTAACTGTTGCTGTTGTTGTTTATGTCGCACAATCAGTGTTGTATAGTAACTAAGTAAAAATACTTAGTTACTTTACTTAAGTAGTATTTTTTTATATTTGTACTTTACTTTACTACTTCACTACATTTTGCAAGAAAAATCAATACTTTTACTCCATTACATTTACCTGAGCATCTTAGTTACTAGTTACAAAATACATAACGTAAAGAAGGAACTTAATAGCCAATGGACAATCTTTGTTTTGTTGTAGTGGGACTAGAAGCAGCCTTGTGCAGCCGTCTCTGAAGCTAAACACACCTTTACCTGCCTCAGCAGCATGTGCTGTCGTACTGCAGTCATGTTGAAGTTCAACCAATCATGTTCTTTGTTTGTTTGCATCACCTCCAAGCACCAAGATTTTATTAGGAATGATTTCATATTGAATGCACGTGGGTATAAATGTTGGTAGGCATGCACACAAGTCTGTAAGGATGTTTGTGTGTACAGTATTTTTCTATATTGTTGGGTTTACGTAAGGAGGTATTGAAACTCCTTTAAACTTTGCAAATTACTATCGCAAATTCTCAAACTTAAAAACTAAAACAGAAATAAAGAAAATGTTAAACTCAAATTTCTGATTGCGTTTTATTAACAGTACTTTTTACTTTTGATACTTAAGTACAGTAAATACTAGCTACTTTTTTACTTTTACTCGAGTAATATTCTAGCAGGCAACTTTCACTTTTACTTGAGTCATTTTCCAGTAAGGTACTTTTACTTTTACTCAAGTATGGCTTTTGGGTACTTTATACAACACTGCGCACAATGTAGTACGTTGCGGCAGCTTCCCCCTTACCCCGCCCACTTGTGGTCGGGGTAATGCATTGTAATTGAAAAGCTACCAAGCCAAGTTGAATTGAGTTGAGCTGACCTGTGCTAGTGGAAAAGGCCCATAAGTAGCCTGTGTAGCCCACGGATCCCCCCGCTTAATCCACAGCACATCTTGATGCTTTTTCTGCTGCGTCAGAGATGTTTCTGATGGCTTTCCTGTTCTGCAGCCCTTTCACTTCCAACAACTTGAGTGCCCTGAAAGGAGACTGGCTGACAAAGCCTCTGCACCCTACCTCGATGGGGTTAAGTCGGGTCCTCCATCCTGCACTCTAGCATTCGGTTGCCAGCTCCTCATACTTGGCCCTCTTCCTCTCAAAGGCCTCCTCCGTCCGGTCTTCCAGGGGAACAGTCAGCTCCAGCAGGACCACTTGTCTCATTGTTTCAGAGACCAGGACTATGTCTGGCCTGAGTGTGGTCACTGTGATGTTCTCTGGGAACTTGAGCTGTCTCTCTAGGTCAGCCTTCAGCTACCAGTCCCGAGGTGCTGACAGCAGCCCCCCCCTGCCTGGCTCTGATGCTGTTGTGGCTTCTCCCCAGCCCTAACAAAGGCGATGGACTGCCTTGTTGGTTGTATGTGCTTGCTGTTGGAGATTCCCGCACTGATGATCTCAGCAATGACCCGTAGCACTTGGTCATGGCACCAGCAGTAGCGCCCGTCTCTAAGTGCCCGGGGGCAGCAGCTCAGGATGTGCTCCAGCGATCCAGCTTTCTGGCAGAGAGGGCATAGCGGTGTCTCAGCCAAGCCACAGCGGTAAGAGGTTGGACGGGCTTGGGAGTACATTATACATCAACCCTGACCATGTACGCTAACTCTTGTTAGCATGTGGGACAAAAGAAGCAGAAAGTCATGGTGGAAGTAGAGAAGCAAACAGGAGAAGTCGTGAAGGATGGGACTGGAATGAGCCGATTGTTGTGTACTTGCTGGAAAACAACTTTTCTCCTCATCAGTCAACCTGATGAGTTGGAACGGTTGTGACATGACGAAGTTGGAACTTCATCAGCAGAACAACAGGAGCTGTGTGACAGTAGAAACTAGAAGTAAAATATAAACTACATGGCCTCGTCTTGTCCTTTCTCTGTCTTACTTCCTCCGCCACCGTTGGGAAGCAGTACGCCACGCTTTGCATGGATTTCCCAGTTCAACGGAGACGAGGAATTTCATGCATTAAATCCCATCTTTGTAATTTGGGTCATGGTAATTTGTAATTTTAGGTCATTCTGTCTACTGCATCCTTACATGGATGAACCACAATCACCTCTGACGATGTCACAGAGGTCAGAGCTTATCCCAAAGGTGATACACAAAGCAAACAGGGAACTTCAAAAGAAGCAACTCTTCCTATGTCATCAGGAGGGGGTGTGTGTGTGCTTTGTGTTGTTATGCTCAACATAAACTGGATCTACAATGACATATCAAGCAGCAGGCCCACCCCCGCACCTCCTCTGGAGTCCTGTGGGTGAAGGGCATGGCTCTGATAGGCTGAGCAAACACAAACAGGATTATTCTTTTTGTTTGCTCAGGATGACCAGAATGTCTTCAGGGCCGTAATAAACACGTCATCCGTCAGATCCTCTGGAGCAACTCAGGTTCATCATGATCAAAGCAAGGCCATACTTCATCTGTGTTCAGGACATGGTTCAATTCTTCTAGATAAAATACATCTTCCTCTGTTGTATTAGAAAAACTAGTCATAGAAATCCATTAGTGACTAAATGTATCTATAGAAACGTAATTGTGTGACTGGTTGTGTAAACATGAGTCTGTGAGAAACGTCTCCGTGAAATGGTTGGACAGGATGAGCAATGTTAGCAATGTGGTGGTGTAACATCTGACTGAAGGAATGTGGTGTACGAATAAATGTGACTTACATGAACAGTTTTATTTTACTTTTCTAATATCCTTTGTTTCACCACTACTGCTCCTTCCTTTCTGCTGTCGCTGCATTCTCAGCTGCAGCTCTTCAGTCTTCTTCGTCTGTCTGCTGCCAAATTCCTCTTTTAACATTGCAACATCATTAACGTTTACATTCCCTAGGCACTTCATCAGGACCACCTTCTAGAACAGGGGTGGGCACTCCAGGTCCTCGAGGGCCGGCATCCTGCAGGTATTAGGAATTTCCCTCCTGCAGCATACCTGACTCCAATCAACAGGTAATTGTGCAGAGCTTGATGTCTAGCACCAAACAAGTCACAATGTGTGTGACCACAGGGAAACTCCTAATATCTGCAGGATCCTGGCCCTCAAGGACCTGGGGTGCCCACCCATGTTCTAGAACCTATTGACATGATAGCATCACATAGTTACGGCAGATTTGTCGGCTACATGTTCATGATGAGAACCTCCCGTTCCACCTCATCTGTGATGAAAATCTCTTGTTCCACCACATCCCAAAGATGCTCTGTTGGACTGACACCTGGTGACTGTGGAGAACATTGGAGTACAGTGAACTCATCATCATGTTCCAGGAAGCAGGTGTGAGAAGATGAGCTTTGTGACATGGTGGAAGTAGCATCGGAGGATGTGCCCCTGTGGTCATGAAGGGATGGACATGGTCAGCAACAATATTCAGGTAGGCTGTGGTGGTTAAACTGCCACGTTGGTACTAAGGAGCCCAAAGTGGGCCAAGAAAATCTTCCCCACACCATTACACCAGCAGCAGCCTGAAGCCTTGGTCCAAGGCAGGATGGATTCATGCTTTCAAGATGTTTCTTTTTTTTTTTTTTTTGTTATACTGGTATGATGATCCCCGAGGGGAAATTAGGGCTCTGCATTTTACCCATCTCTGTACTCGGTGAGTATCAGAGAGCAGTGGGCTGCTACTTAAAGCGCCCGGGGAGCAGATGGTGGGGGGGTTAAGGACCTTGCTCAGGGGTCCACAGTGGTTCACCCAGGAGTCGTGTCGGGGAATCGAACCCGGGTCCTCCGCGCCCAAGCCCACGACGCTACCACTGGGCTATCCACTCCCCTACTGTTTCCAGTAGATTCTGAGCCTAGCATCTGAATGTGGAGCTGAAATAGAGACTCCTCAGACCAGCAATGGTTCTCCATCTTCTATTATCCAGATCTGGCGAGTCTGTGTGAATTGTAGCCTCAGTTACCTGAAGAAGGTGTCTTCCAGAAACTGGCAGTAGGACTGGGAGTTGAGCTTGACTCCATCCTCAACCCAAAAAGGCCCCACAAGCTCATCTTTGATGATACCAGCCCATACCACTACCCCACCTCCACCTTGCTGGCATCTGAGTCGGACTGGAGCTGTCTGCCCTTTACCAATCCAGCCACGGGCCCATCCATCTGGCCCATCAAGACTCACTCTCATTTCATCAGTCCATAAAACCTTAGAAAAATCAGTCTTGAGATATTTCTTGGCCCAGTCTTGATGTGTCATGTTCAGTGGTGGTGGTTTTTCAGCCTTTCTTATCTTGGCCATGTCTCTGAGTATTGCACACCTTGTGCTTTTGGGCACTCCAGTTGCAGCTCTGAAATATGGCAAAACTGTTGGCAAGTGGCATCTTGGCAGCTGCACGCTTGACTTTTCTCAGTTCATGGGCAGTTATTTTGCGCCTTGGTATTTCCACACGTTTCTTGCGACCCTGTTGACTATTTTGAATGAAACGCTTGATTGTTCGATGATCACGCTTCAGAAGCTTGGCAATTTTAAGAGTGCTGCATCCCTCTGCAAGATATCTCACTATTTTTGACTTTTCGGAGCCTATCAATCCCTCTTCTGACCCATTTTTCCAAAGGAAAGGAAGTTGCCTAATAATTCTGTTTGCCTAATACACCTGATATAGGGTGTTGATGTCATTAGACCACACACCTTCTGATTACAAAGATGCACATCACCTGATTTCGCCTATGCAGCTTGGAGTAAGACAACATGCATAAAGAGCATGATGTGGTCAAAATACTCATTTGCCTAATAATTCTGCACTCCCTGTAATTTGAGTGTTTTTTACAATGGGAAATTGGAAGGTCTGGTGTGGGAAACCCTCCATGTCACCTCATGCAGTGAAGATGTTCATCATCACTAAGTGAGGTGCAGTTTTATGACAGAACATCACACAGCTGCACCATTCGCTGGGATCTAAGCAATCTTTTTCATCTGGTTGAACTTTAGTCTGCAGCCGCACGAGTCAGCCCGTGCAGGATCAGAAAACACGCCCACATGATTGTTTGTGGAGGACACCTGCAGACACACGTGCATTTGAGCAGCTGTGTTTGTAAATCTAGTGTTGCCAAACACATCCAGCAATCAAGCTTGACTGTTTATTCATCAGGTCTCGGTGGAAGTAGAGAAATGATCCAGTGTCCTTCATCTGCTGTGAACATGTTCAGATCTATGAACACAAACACACCTTGATGTCTATCATCACAAATGTGGTGCAAACCAGTTTGATCCTTTTTAAAACATCTTATTTCATTTAATCTAATTCATTATTTTTGTATTTACTATCATTCATGTGTTTATTTATTGATTTAGCATTCATTTCTATTTTTTTTATTCTTTTAATATTTTTTTCCAACTGTTTTTGTCCTTTCCTTAAAGTTTTGCTGCATTTATTTTCTTTTCAAGTAATTGTTAATAAATGTCAGCATTTAGGCCTGTATTGATTTTTCTATTTTTCATCAAATAAACCAATTTAAATCATTTATTTTATTTACTAGTATTATTGTATTAATTTCTGTATGATTACTGATAAGGCAGTTTCACTGGTCACCCTCTTTCTGACATACACTAAGGTTTCTGTGACCTGGAATATGATAAGCAGTGTCTTTAACATAACATCAGACATTCATAATCTGGTTAAATTGTGCCAGCACTCTCTGGCTGGTCTGATAACAAGCTCATGACCAGGAAAGAAGGTCTTCACAGGCCCACATGCGACCTGCCAAGAAGCAAACCTCCACTGCTGACCTTAGAATAAAATCTCCCAGTGTGATGCAGTGGGATAAAAGTTCTGTTTAACCCTGTTTGTCTTCATTTTGGGCCCATCTGCCAGATGACAGCTGTTCAGAAAGGTGGTGTCCAGGCTGGGATGTATAACTGATGATCCGGACCAATCTGAGGCAGGGGGAGTCTCTCCAGTCATATTTTAGGTAGGGATCTTCGATATTATTGGCCAATATTGGCATTAAAATGTAATGTAGGAAAATATAGGTATCAGTTTGTTCGGATGAATATTTCTACTCATGAAATCTTGTGAGATCTTGTTGTTCCGTGAAGAAATTTTGTGAGATCTTTTTCCATTAGCAGCAGTCCGGCATGTAGAAAAGTCCCTGTTATCCTGGAAGAACTTCATATCCCAGCATTCCTTTCAGAGACATGTGATTGCAGCTGCTGCTGCTGCTACAGACTGACTTGCTTTGAAGCTGCTTTTAAGTTCTGACCGACACCCCATGGTGAACATCAAACCTCCTTACCAACGCCTAAACAGTCTTACATCAACATCACCCAAATAGGCCAAAGTTTTGGAATTTTTCCATGTAACTCCATACAAATGACCCGAGTGTTTGGTAAAAAAAAAAATTACAAGAAAGGATCTCAATGAGGTCTACAAAGTTTTGAAAGTTGATCCAGAGAAAATTTTGGATACTGTGATCCAGAACACACAAGAATAAGGGAGTCGAGCTGCTTGGCGGAGGTCTGGGCTCTTCGAGTGCTTTTTGAGTTCATTTTGTTTTTTTTATAACTTTAAACAACTGTAGTTGTTGAGGCCTTTTGAACAAAATTGTTTTATTCATCTATTTAATTTGTTTACTATTATCTTTATTTTTTGCAGTTTACTCATATGTTTTTTATGTATTTAATCTCACTTTGTTCAGTTTTGAAATGATTTTTTTTCCACTTTTTTTTTTTTTTTTTTACCGTATTTGTTTGTTTTCTATAGTTAATAAATGAAGGTGTTAAGATGTTAATGGAATAATTCTGATAGCTGGGAACTGGTTTTAAGAATATTATTGTATACTTGTTTTAAATTGTTCAGATTTAGGTGGAATATACTCCCATCTTAACGTGGAACAGTTCTGTGAGAAGCTGTTAGTCTCATTGGTTACCTTGGTAACGCGCAGACAGACATAGTTGCAGCTCATGTTTTAGTTAAACCAGCAGATGGCAGTGCATGACTTAAAGTGACGGTGAGGAAAAGCAGGAGTGAGTGCCGCCACTCTCATGCTTAATGGATTCTTTCACCCCAACCCCCCGCCGCCCCCACCCCCCCATCACCATGATCCTCTACTGCTCCCACTTCCAAAATATTCCACATGAATTAGTTTCACAAGCCACTAGTCTAGAATTTTACATCAATGTTTACAGATGTTTTGGCTGAATTGTTATGCAGATGTGTTTAAGAAATTAAGTTGTTAAACTTCGTCTCTGACGTGTCATGATCTTGTAATCTGATTTAAATCAGTTGAGACCACATTTATAAATGTGCATGTTGCAGTGGGATTGTCAGCGTTGGCCCGGTTTGGCCCAGCTTGGCCCGGTTTGGCCCGGTTTGCCCCGGAAGCCTGCGTGGCTCCATCGCTCCACCGGGGCTGTGAATAACCGGAGCTGCAGGGTCTCACCGCTGACGGCTACTGGGAGGTCTCTTCAGATTCTTGTCTGACAGCGAGGGTCCTCCACTTTTTCTGGAGAGCCCCTTCACCTCCAGCTTGCAGAGTGCAAGAGAGCAAGGCCTGAGCTCTGGACACACACACACACACACACACACACCGTCACACACACACACAATTATTCCAGACAAATTATGGACACTGGAGGGGGGAAGTGTTTCGGCCGCCATGTGGTCTGCAGGGGAACATTTAACTCATTGTTGCCCCCTAATCCTCACCTCCACCCTTCCTGTGACCCCCCACTGCCAGTCCCTGACCAGCCCACGGCTTCACCACCTCAGAAAACATTTTAAAACACTTTAGTCCCTCCTTTTCTACATTTCTGCATGTTTTTCGACTGTTCTTCTCGGTTTTTGTTGACATTTTACTTTCCTTACAATATTCTGTCCTGTTTGACCGGCGGACTGGAAGAGGAGGAGGAAGGAAGGAGGGAGTAAACTATTCTTGATTGGCTGTAGGAAGGTAGAGGTCAGAGGTCAGACTGGAGTCGCCCAGAAGGACAATAATGAGAGAATGACCCTCATTAGATCCAGGTCCTGATGAGATGACGATGTGAAGTGATGAGGACGGTCAGGTGTAAGAAGCAGCGCGGGGCAGCTGATCTGAAGTCAGCCACAAGAGGCGGGAAATTCCTGCAGACTCCAAGATCACCTTGTTCTCCGGGGAGAAGTGGAACATGGATGTGACGAGTGCAGCTCAACTCCAGCCTCGCTTTTACTGCTCAGATCCAGAAACTGAAGGACTGAAGCAGGGGGTCATGGGAAAATAAGGGAAGGCTGATCAAAGAGGAAGAGACATTAATGAGAGCGTCCAGGCCAGACGACAGTGAGGGGGCAGTCTGATGAAGGAGGGGGGAGAGAGTCTGATTCAGCACCTCGTTTAGGACATGAGTCACAACAAGTCTTCAATAAACTCTGCAGGGAGATTAGAGCGATAGGAAAGGCTCAGGATGCCCCCTTCATAACGTCAGAGTTCATGTTGGTGGCATGATGGGACAACAAGGTGGGGGGAGTGATGAGGTGAGGGGTGGATCAGAGAGAGATGAGAACTGGATCCAGTTTGGGATCACCATTTCCTCCCAGTCTGCTCCAGCTTGTCCAGGGTCACGTGCATGGCTGTTTAGATGGATTTCATAATAGAATGGGCATTTAAACTAAAAGGTGAACGTGACATCATCCTTAGCTTCTGTTAAATAAACAGTTTTAAAGACACTTAACAGCAATTTTCTCAGCAATCTATCGACTAAACTAGCATCCATCTTCATCGTACCTGCACTGTGAGCTCACTCCAGCCAGTCAAAGACAGTCTTGTCCTCTCTCTTGTTCTGTCCCTTCCTCTTTCTTTTCCTCTCTTTCTCCAACTATGTTTTCTTGCTTTTCTTTGCCAAATCCGCCATGACGTGGTTTCAAAACACCCAGTGTGTTTATGTCCGTTTGCTAGCATGTGCTACCAACACTCAGCTGCAACGTTACGCGACGCCCCGGATGAAAAAAATGCATAGTGCAGTTGCTGCTAGGCAGTGACGGCTCGAAAATGCTCATAATGAATGCTGGTGTGACATAAAAACGAACCAGAAACGCAGATTTTCAAGGTGGAAAAGTTATGTTGTGGGCCTTCAAAGGGGGCCCTATCATGAAAAAATGTACTTTTATGAGCTATAAACAAAGTTAGTGTGATATTTTATTGGTTTTATTTTTCATCATTCGTGCATATTTAAAATGCTGATAACAACGTTATCTTCAAGTAATTTTGCAAAACAACAAAACAAAATAATTATTTATGTGAAGTTAGAAGTCAATCAGACTAATATTCACGTAAATATCCAATGTTTCAGAGGCCCAGCTCACTAGCTGTTAGCAATTAGCCTCTCCATGACACAATGTATCATGTATCTGGACCTATTTTCTAGCATGAAATACATTCATTTACTCACACAGACAGTTTAGTGCAACTTGAATTCCTTCGGGGGGATATTTAGATCCACTCAAGATTAGTGTATGTCCAATATAATGTAAGTGATGCGGGCAACCGTGCTCGGCCTCTAAATAAGGCATCATCTGCCACAAACTCCTTCATTTCACCAATTTTTTGTTACGAAACATTAGTTGGACCCCCCTGTGAGCTCAAAGCGGCTTTTTCGTAGTGATTCGTCATTATTTACAGACATTTACTTGTTATGGTGTCACATAATAGTTCACATAGCTTACAGGGGGGGTCCAACTAATGTTTTGTAATGTTGAAGTTGCACCAAAACTTTCTGGGTGATTAAATGAATGTATTTCATGCTAGAAAATAGGTCCAGATTGAAAAACAACGAACTTCCCCTTTAAAAACTACAATAAACCCATTAAAGTCTATATTGACTGCGGCGTAGAGCTTCTACTTGCTACGTCACCTCCGGTTTTGGCGAACAGCATCACAGTCTGGTCAGATGTGCTAAAATGCAGCGATGTTTCCTAATAACTCATTTATGCAGGCAAGCCTGTTTGTGTTACATAGATTATCATGAAGAACGTTTTTGTCTATCCACCTTATTCCTGAGCCAGCAAATGTAGGAACGGTTAGGCACTCAACTTCCTGTTAGCTACCTACTGGAAATAATGCTTCCCCAGTGACTCATAGTGCAAGATGTCGTTTCTGCTAGCGGTTTAGTCGAACATTTCGACAAGATCATTCATAACATTTCGAAACAATTCTCCAGTACCTGAACAGGTCAGGAACATGTTGTGTGGTTTGTGGTTGTGCCAACAACCAGAGAAAGTTACATTTGTGGCTACAAGAGCGATGCGTAGAACATTCACCTCAGTCTAAGTGAGTGTGGCTTCAGGGCTCGAGACTGCAACGTGGTGGACACATTTTAGGACTAAAACAATCACCTCCTTTTAAGTAAATAAGATCGTATCCCACCTTTTCCATTATGTGCTGCTCTTCTCCTCATTTCTGGAATTTCCTCCTGATCTCCATTCAGTGGACTCCTTCCCTCTCATCAAATCCAGACTCAAAACTCTTTTGTACAGATGTCTTTTCCCACCTAAGTCTGTGTACATCAATCCCATGTGGTTTTCTGTGTTATTTAGTGTTTTTATTTTATTTTATATATTTTTTTAACATTTTACCTTACTGTTTGTAATGTTTTGTCTGCTTTGTACTGTGTCCTGTGGTGCTCAGATAAAGCACCTGTTAAATCAAATGTATTATTATCATTACTATTATTATTATTATGTAGGTACTGATAAGCCTTGGACCTTTTGCAATTGTTCATTGCTTCACAGTCAGACACGACTGCTTAGAAGTAGCTAAAGGCTACTTTTATAGTAGTACTATATGTTGTTTTTGGTAAGATCTTCTTCTCATCCTCCTATTCTGTTGCATGAGACATAGAGGAATGTAACATTGTAACGTTGTCCTATCTGAGCTGTGACAGCTGATGTTCCCACATAGTTTATCTAAAAAGCTTCTTAAGTGGAGTAGCATGAACATCTGGCATGTAATTAAATGGTTCCAGTCAAACCGGAAGTCGATTGCATATTTCACGCAAGGATAATTGCGCAAGGATTCATGGATAATAGAAAAAAAATGTCAAAATCATGTCATCAGCACAAGTATTCTACATGACTCTGTAGGGATTATCAGTCCAGGTCACTGTTTCACTCTAAGAATACGGTAGATCTGGTTGGTAGTTATGTGTCCGACAAATCTTTTCGTTGTTTTCACCAAAAAGATTGATTAGATTACCAATATTTTGACCAATACTGATCACTTTGACCAAAATATAGGTTAAAAATATTGGTTAATCCAACTAATCTTTCATTCAAAACAACCAAAAAATTTGGTTGGACACAACTGCCAATCAGATTGGTCAAATTAACCAACCTGCTTTTAGGGTGTAGTTAATTTTCATGGTTCAGCCGAACTAGATCTGTAAGGGGGAAATCTATTCACCAGGATCCAACTTGACTTCCTTATTTAAGCTTGTATGAGGGCGAACTACTCCATATAGTACAGCAGTTACCACTAGTTTTTATGGTAGTACAGTATCATGATTTAATTCTAATCCAGCAGAACAAAGTTTATTGATCAGAAATTTAATCATATATTTACCTGCAGCTGGTGTGAATTTTGGAAAAACACAGAAAACTGAATAAACTTTGAAATGTAATAAAAAGAAAAAAAAGTGTGATATTCTGGAAGCTGCTGGGAAAATACATTGAAATAATGGGGAGAAAAAACTCCTCCAAAAAAATCACTATGAAAATCCAGTTTGGACCTTTACTTTTGTTTTATTTAAACTCTTTAATGTTTAATGGAAGACGATGTTTCTGTCAACGTGCAGTTAAGCCTGGCTAGTCTGATAACCCCGCGTCCTCCGCATCATATGTTTATCATGTTGGAGTCATCAGACCAACACAACACCAGCGTTCATGATGTAATATCAGTGTAATATCAGCTTCTCTCATTTCCCTAAATATAAATCTAAATTAAAATATTCTTGACTTTTGTGAGTCTGGATAGCTGAGCTAAGATGGAATCTGGGATTCAAGCCCTTCCACTAAAAACTTTACATCGTACCCGTCTCATGAGAGCCGTCATGGTCAGAAAAGGTCTGCACGATGTACTGAGGAACCAGGGCATGGAAACCAGCCCACCAGCTGGGGTTAACAATTATTATGTTATATTTCTGATTAATACACTCAACTTTGTTTTGTTGGATAAGCAGAATTTTTTATGCTTTTTATGTCTTGCTAAATTAAATAATTTAATGTTGGTGAACACTATTTCATAATTTTATTATGTTCATCTGACAAGTAATTTTTTTCCAGTGTTTCTAGTCAAAAAGGCAGCAGCATTGTTTTATAGTGAATATGGGTAAAGTGGGACAGTTAAGCTTAATCAGGTTTATCATGTGTTTACTTCTGTTACTAAAACTCACCATTGAGCTCATCACAGGGCAGCATGAGATTAAAAAGAAAAGGTTCTGTGTGGATGACACCACTTCCTGGGGGCGTGGCCACTACTTCAACTACCTCTGCAGCGAAACAAGATGGTGGGTAAAATGACACAGTGTTTTTAGGTGAACAATGTTAGAGTTCTAGAAATAGGAAAACTGGTGTATAGTTTGTAATTGTAATATTTTTTGTTAAGGGGTGTAATTTTGATTCATAATTTTTAAAAATTACGGCCATCTGAGTCTTCCTTTTTTATGCTATTTAGCTACCATCGCACTTTAGCAAGTGTGTCATTGGCAAACTGGGACAATCATTTGAGTCATTCTACAGGTGGAAATAAGTTCCCATTTTATTCCTCCCTGATCATTTTTCTGTCTAGCTAGATAGATAGATACACAAATTTACTTAAATTGCATAAATCAAGCTTGCTACAATGAAAATGATGATCGTGATGCTTTGCCAGTCTATGCTAGCTAGCCCTTGCCCTGCCCCACATGTTTTGCATACTCTAAATTGATAAAACAAAAACTACAATGGCCACCTCACACAGTTTTTTAATTTCTTCATTGGATTACAAAAACATTTTGCCTTTGTTCTCCAGCCTTTTCTTGGCCTTTGTTCTTTATTCTTTTATCGGCCAAAATCAGCTATTTTGAAGTGACATTTAGTTTTTGAATAAGAGCCGACTATTTGTTCAATTTCTTCAGGGAATGAACTCGTGTCTTTTTGTCCCGTTCCCTTTACAGTACAGGTGCTGGCCAGTAAATTAGAATATCATCAAAAAGTTGAATTATTTCAGTAATTCCATTCAAAACGTAAAACTTGTATACTGTATATTTTCCTTCCACACATAGTGATATATTTCAAGTGTTTATTAATTTTCATTTTTATTATTACAACTGACAGCTAATGAAAACACCAAATTCAGTATCTCAGAAAATTTGAATATTCTGAAAAGGCTCAATATAGAAGACACCTGGTGCCACACTAATCAGCTGATTAACTCAAAACACCTGCAAAGGCCTTTAAAAGGTCCCTCAGTCTTGTTCTGAAGGCTCCACAATCATGGGGAAGACTTCTGATTTAACAGTTGTCCAAAAGACGACCATTGACACCTTGTACAAGGAGGGCAAGACACAAAAGGTGATTGCTACAGAAGCTGGCTGTTCGCAGAGCTCTGTGTCCAAGCACATAAACAGACAGGCGAAGGGACGGAAAAAAATGTGGTAGAAAAAAGTGTACAAGCTCTAGGGATAACCGCACCCTGCAGAGAATTGTGACGACAAACCCATTCAAAAATGTGGGGGAGATCCACAAAGAGTGGACTGCAGCTGGAGTCAGCGCTTCAAGAACCACCACGAAGAGACGCATGAAAGACATGGGATTCAGCTGTCGCATTCCGTGTGTCAAGCCACTCTTGAACAAGAAACAGCGTAAGAAGCGTCTCGCCTGGGCCAAGGACAAAAAGGACTGGACTGCTGCTGAGTGGTCCAAAGTTATGTTTTCTGATGAAAGCAAATTTTGCATTTCCTTTGGAAATCAAGGACCCAGAGTCTGGAGGAAGAGCGGAGAAGCACAGAATCCACGTTGCATGAGGTCCAGTGTAAAGTTTCCACCGTCAGTGATGGTGTGGGGTGCCATGTCATCTGCCGGTGTTGGCCCACTCTGTTTCCTGAGGTCCAAGGTCAATGCAGCCGTCTACCAGGAAGTTTTAGAGCACTTCATGCTTTCTGCTGCTGACCAACTTTATGGAGATGCAGATTTCACTTTTCAACAGGACTTTGCACCTGCACACAGTGCCAAAACCACCAGTACCTGGTTCAAGGACCATGGTATCCCTGTCCTTGATTGGCCAGCAAACTCGCCTGACCTTAACCCCATAGAAAATCTATGGGGTATTGTGAAGTGGAAGATGCAATACGCTAGACCCAACAATGCAGAGGAGCTGAAGACGACTATCAGAGCGACCTGGGCTCTCATAACACCTGAGCAGTGCCACAGACTAATCGAGTCCGTGCCACGCCGCATTAATGCAGTGATTGAGGCAAAAGGAGCCCCGACTAAGTATTGAGTGCTATACATGGGCATTCTTTTCATGTTCATTCTTTTCAGTTGGCCAACATTTAAAAAAAAAAAACATTTTTTTCATTGGCCTTTTCAATATTCTAATTTTTTGAGATACCAAATTTGGAGTTTTCATTAGTTGTCACTTATAAATATCAAAATTAAAAGAAATAAACATTGGAAATACATCGGTCTGTGTGCATTGCATGAATATAATGTACAAGTTTCACTTTTTGAAGGGAATTACTGAGATAAATCAAGTTTTTGATGGTATTCTAATTTACTGGCCAGCACCTGTATGTCCATGAAAGTTCTTGTTCATATTTATATTAATCAGAAATTAATTGTAGTTGTTTTTATTATTGTGTTTACATTAAAATGGAATGTGTTGCCAGTGTCCCAGTTTGTCAATATGTGACGTCCCACTTTACCAATAGTGCATGGAAATTTTGGTTTGGGGTCAGTGTGTCTTTGGTGAAGGGTCATCCATGCAGTGTTCAATATTTCTTTGCTATTTCTTCTACATAGTATAGTAGAGATCTTAAGCTATTAAGAACAGATGATGGACTAAGATGTTTGGTTCATAATCAGAAATTACGTTGAGGTGACGTTTTTAGAAAGTGTCTCAGTTTACCCATATTCACCCTATCTATTTTGTACTTTCTTTGGAGGAGTAGTCTGAGTAGCTGCTTAATAGAAGTCCAACGTTAAATCTTCATTTACTGCGTCAGAATTACAACACGATGAAGAAAAAGACGGGTTATCCCGTCTGCATGTGAATATGGTTTATTTAGTCATTCCTGCGCTGCAGGAGTGACAGCCAGAGAGGGTGTGAGGCCAATGCCACATCTGAGGAAGCATTTTAAATTTAGAAACTGACAGACTGTCCATCGCCCCGTGAGCTGGGTGGCTGGGTGACGGCCTCTTAGCTTCTCAGATCTCACTTACAAACGTCACACAGCAGACTCAAAGCCCTGGCAGCTGATCTTCTGTTTCATTCCCAGTATCACTGGAACTCCTGGAAATGGTGCCAGACACCAACAATGACGGGTACATGTACAAATACATGTGCAAGTACAGTCGTCCTCAAAATTATTCATATCCTCCAATTAATGAAGGAAAAAAAAATCAGCTGTCAGTGAAATAAGGTGAAATTGACAAAAGTAACAATAAATAAAAATTCAATGAAAATCTTCACATTGATTTTGAATTGTGGTTGGAAAGAAATATTAAAAATGAAACACAAAAAATAAGACAAGTAAACAAGCATGATGGGGCTCCGAAGCTAAAATTTTGTTGAGCAACACTTTGAGGTAATCACTGCAATCAAGTATTTTCTCTGATGTTCAAAAAGACTTCTACACCTGTTGACAGGTATGTTGATCCACTGTTCATTGGAAAGGTGCTCTAATGTGTCTGGGACAGTTTTGTTTATTTGTTTTTTCTTATTATTATTTCCAACCATAATTCAAAAGAAATATTTTATTTCACAAAATTGTAATTTGGTCAATTTTGATTAATTATTAGTTTCTTTAGTTTCTTGTTATTTGAATTACTAATATGAATTTAGCCTTTTCTTTAATGGAAGGGTATCATAATTTTGAGGACAATTGTACATGTGTGTCTGCATTGCTTACTCACAGTAGCTGGAAATATTCTCAAGACACGTGATGACGTAGTTTTTGCTTGTTAGTTTGCTTGTTTAACACAGGGACACGAGTCAGGCTGGGAGTCATATGCTCATTCAGGCCACCCCAACTCATTTACTACAAGCATATACTCGCGCAAGTGTACCTACACACATGTACAGTAATCACCAAAGCTCATGATTCTAAACCAACATTCACACAAAACTACAAACCACTGGTCCATGATTTACTCTTCTCTGTCATCATTATCATCATCATCATCCAACAGTCAAAACATGCCTCTTCCAATGATAATATCCTGTTAAGGGCTCATTCATACCAGCTTTTTTGATTCGAATCAGGGTCCGTTTGCTCCAAAAGTCCACGTTGTTTGGGGTATTGTAAATGCACAAATGGACTCTGATTCAGACCAAACAAGCGGACTAATAGAAATAACAATAATAATAATAATGACAATTTAAGATTTTAAGATTCAAGGGGCACTTCATACCCAAAAGGTTCCTGGAATGGAAGCAAACTCATTCAGCACAATACGGCAGCCAGATCATCATCCTGCTGTCATGATGCTGGAAAGGGCAGGACGAAAAAAAAAAAAGAGGTCCTGTCCATGAACGGAAAGAGCATCTCTGACCACTGCAGCTCTTGCAGATTCAAGCACCGTAAACAAGAGTGCAGATACAATCCTTACTTTGCTTTTGAAGGGACCCTACAGCCTAGTACCCCATCCTCTTGCAGCACCCAATCCCCCGGGGACATGAACACACACCTCCTCCAAGTCCACAAAACACATGTAGGCCAGATAATGCAACAACTATGATCCTCTTAGTAACACAGAAAGGGTAAAGGTCTGGTCTGCTGTTCTACGACCATGGTGGAAACAGGTGTTCTTCTTGGATCCAGAATTCTACAAATAGTCAAAGTCTCTTTCTGGCACCAGGTAGTGAAATGTGAAAAAAGAAATAGAAAAGAAAAAGTAGTTATCATCCTAGCTTTTCTTTACCCAGAAGTCCCTTTTGCAAAGTGAGCTGAGATAACATTTTGTTGTAAACTAGCTTATTTTAAAACCACGAGCGTCAGTCATGCTGTGGATCAGTGTAAACACTAGCAAGCTGAGCTAACTAGCTTCCACAGAGTACTGTACTGTCAGTAAAGACACTACATACAGTGGGTAAAAAAAAGTATTGAACACATTAACATTTTTCTCAGAAAATATATTTCTAGTAGAGCTATTGACATGAAACTGTCACCAGATGTCGGCAACAACACACATACAAAGAATTCCTAGCAAGATTTGAGACAGAGGAGTCAGAACAATAATCAGAAAGGTTCTCCAACAGCCCAGGACCACTCATGGAGAGCTTCAGAAAGACCTGGAATCAGCAGGTGCAGTTGTTTCAGAGAAAACAAGAAGTAATGCACTCAACCGCCATGGCCTTCATGCACGCACACCACGCAAGACCCCATTCTGAAGAAAAAGCATGTTGATGCTTGTTTGAAGTTTGCAACACAACATCTGGACAAACCCATGACATTCTGGAAAACATAGTCTGGTCACAGGAGGCCAAAACTGAACTCTTCGGATGTCATAACATGTTTGGAGGAGAAATGGCACGGCACTTGACCCCAAAACACCATAGCAACAGTGAGGTTTGGAGGTGGGAACATCATGGTGGGACTGTTTTTCAGCATGTGGTACTGGCAGACTTCATATCATTGAAGGAAGAAAAGTAGAGAGACATTCTGGACCAGAATCTGCTGCCATCTGCAGCTGCTGAAGATGAAAAGAGGCTGGATCTTTCAGAAAGACGACCATCCCAAGCACACAGCCAAGAAAACACTCAACCGGTTTAAAAAGAAGAAAATAAAGCTGCTAGAACGGCCCAGTCAATCACCTGATCTGATAGAACTGAAGATCAGAGATCACAGAAGAGACACAGAACCTTGAAGATTTGAAGGCAGTTTGTGTGGAAGAATGGACCAAAATCACACCTGAGCAACATATTCCACTGGTTTCTCCATGCAGGAGGCGTCTGGAGGCTGGAACCACCAATTTTTGTACTTCGTATTAAATCAATTTCAGTAAGCATATACACTTATTACCTGCGTCATTTCACTATGTTACACATAATTAAATTTATGGATATAAATGTTAGGATTTCTTTGTATGTGTGCATTATTTGGGTTGTTGCCGACATCTGGTGACAATTTCATGACAACAGTTCTACTAGAAATATCTTTCCTGAGAAAAATGTTAACATGTTCAATACTTTTCCCACCGTTGTTTATAAAATATCATCCATAGCCATGGTCATGTGACCGGGGGTCCATGTGAAGCAGCGGCTCCTCCTGCGACTCGGCTTCCGGCCTCCAGCAGCTTCCTTACCTGTGAGTGACGGCCCTGCATGCTTGGCTGATGCAGTTTTAAGGTGTGCTTGATGGATGAGCTGGTGTTTGCCTTGCTGCTTTCAAAGGCCTACCGTGACCTGCTGGCATGGATCAAAATGTGAGGCTCGCTCCGGCCACTCCGGAACAGCAACAGGTTGTGACCTCCAACAACATGATCCAACATCACGCGGAGACTGCACATCAATAAACACTTTGAAATAGCCCCACTGGCCGGGACAGCCATCCACTGCCCCAACAAAGCTTTGCTGTGACACAAAGACAACACAATTGTGGAAACAGGAATGCATGAGCTGTGAAAAGGAAGGGCTGAGTGGGAGAGAGGGGTGAAGCTCGGGTAGGATGGAGGAGCTGGGAAACAAATGATTTGATGCAGAAGCTGAGCAGCAGCCATTTAACTCCTTGGAGGACTATATGGATTGTGACTTTTAGGGCATGTTTGCTCTAAAGTGGTGCAGCTTTTGAAAAGACCCTCTGAAGTGACAGCTTTTTCTCTCTTTCTGACGCTTTGTGGTGCAGGAACCCGACCAGGGCCCCGAGACACTTATATCACTGGGCCGTGACAGCTACACACATACATGAAGACAGAGCACACAGAGCGGCGGCTCCAGGCCTTTGTCGCTGGGTCCTGGTCCACTGATCCTTCTGGTTGCTGAAGGACAATGAGGGGCAGCCAGTCACACAGGCAGTCAGTCAGCTACTGTCTGCTTCCCAATAACATAGCAGGCAGTCGCACGGGCAGAACTAATCTGGGAATGTCTCTCCATGTGTTTTAAAAAAACCCCAAACTTATCTTTGATGAGGATTCAGACAAAAGAGAAACAGTGATCCGCCACCGAGGCCACGCTCACAGTGCTGCTGGTATCAGAGCCGAGACTTCATGAAAGAAATCTGGAACAATGTTTCATTTCTACAAAACTGGGATTTGTCTCCTTTTTAAACTGAGTGTTGCAGTCCTGTTTCTGGATGTAACGATTACGCATCTGCAGACTCAGATAGTTTCTGTTAAAATTCCACAGAAAGAAAACAAAATAAAAGAGATGTTTGATATTGGCATTTTTTTAAAACTGATATCTGATATTGTCAAACCCTTAATTTCCGATATCAACCAATACCGATACATGCAGCAACTGTGAGGTTGTATCTTTCATATTTTGAGAAATACAAATATTTTCTGCTCCGAGAGCAAAGATCCCAAAATCTCCTTAAATCAGCCAGAGGAGTTCATTTTGGACATTTGGCTGCCATATATCAGATACTAGCAGGTATTAGCCAACATTTGGCTAATTCTAATGTTTCTGACAACTTTGTAACTTAACCAGCAAATTAAAGGTTGGATGGATGAAGTTTTCCAGGTGTATATTTCACTATATTGCTTAAAATCTTCTTTACACCCCGATTGCAGCCAATTAAATAAATGCTCTGACACAAAAATGTAGTCACCTGTGGAACGAACAGGACTGGAAAAACCCCATACAATTGTCTTGAACGGCCCGTTCTTTTTGATTGAATGATGTCCATCAAACTCCACTGGTGTCTCTCTCCCTGAAGGAGTTGGTAATTAGTACTTTTAGAAACGTGGTTCCTTAGCTGTTTACTAGCAAGCTAATAAGCTATCCACTCAGTTGTTATCGGTTATCTTGCTCGTAAACCATCGGCACACACGTTCCTGTTCTCTGGAGGCGTGGTTTCAGGCGGGCAGATTTTTAAAGTGTAGATTGCTCGAGCAGGATCCCCTATCCTTCCTTTAAAACCAGGCATAAACAGCTTCAAAGCAAGTCAGTCTGTAGCAGCAGCAGCTGCACCGTCGTCACATGACTCTGAAAGGAATGCTGGGATATGAAGTTCTTCACAATAACAGGGACTTTCCTACTTACTGGTCCAGTGCTAATGGAACAAAATCTCATGAGATATAACGGAACAGTGAGATCTCGTGAAATTTCATTAAATGTCGGTCAGAGAAAAACGATAGTCTTTTTCAATATCACATTTTAATGTTGATATCAGCTGATAATATCAGACATCTCTACAAAAGAATAAGCTTGTTTTAAGGAAGAGGAAATAATATCTGATTGAGCAGATTTTTGCATCCTCAGCTTTATTTTCATTCTTGAATTTTTATGCATTTTTATTGTGTTTGATATTCTATTCTTACAATAACTACACAAAACTGCATTAAATGACTTTAATAATCTCCATAATGACTGGGATCATTTGTTGCGGTTTTACAGGACACACTGTAAATGTCAAATACTTGACATTCAATACTTCATATTGCAGATTTGGAGGTTATATGTGACGTAGCATCTTCATGTTGTTTTCCCGTCATGTTTACATCCACCTCTAATTCTAAATGAGTTTAAAATGCCAATAACATCAAACTATCCAATCCCAGAGACAGTTTTCAGAAACAAGTAAGTAAATAAATAAAGAAAACTCCTTTAAAGGCCAAATCTTCAGTAATCATCACTGCTCCCACACTTCATCAGCTGATGTGGAACAAAGACTGGGGAATAATGAGAGTGAAACCAGTGAGCAGCTTTAAGAATAACTCTTTTTTCTTCTCTCGCCCCCTCTCCATCAATCTGAGGGCTCCTTTTTGGGATGTCCCTCTTCATTTGATGTGGCAGCAATTAGCAGGGGGACTTTTGTCCCTTTGGGCAGACAGGCGGTCCACTCCACTGATCCCCATCCATACGGGCTGAATGGAAAAACTGAAGATAGCACGGCATGGGGATCAAACAGATCTCCCTCGCTACCGTTATGGCCCCTCAGCTCCCTCTTTATTGGAGAAGAAGGAAGAGGGGGAGAAAGGAGAGACTGTGGAAAAACCAAGTGAGGTGTTAGTTTTCCCATGAGAATGCTCACCGGGGGTCAAGTCAAGTCTTCAGTGAAATTTGTGTCAGAAATAAACAGAAGCTACAGTTTTCTCTAATGGTTTGGGCCATTTAAAAGATGAATGGATTAAAATTCATCTAATCATCTTGGATCCCGTCCCCATAAAGACGCATTGTGTAACTTTTTTACCTTAACACTCCACGTTCTGGACTCGTCTGATGTCTCTACATTTCTGTAGCCATCTCTGTCCGGCAGCGTCCCGAGGCTGAGAAACTTTGCAGCCGCTTTACGTCACACACAAGCAAGCAGGTAGCAACACACACCGTGGCCCATTCAGCTAAGAAATGCAAGAAGACGTTATCAGAGGAAGACAGGAGAAGGGACCTGCTCATTCAACAGCTCCCAGCACTGTCAGCTAACTGGTAACTGTGGTGCACAATAATGGTCTCATAATGAAGAATATAAGAACTTCAGATAAATAGCTTTCTTTTGCATTAAATACCAAAACAAGTGTTTTTATTTAGAGTGATGTTGAAAAAGAACATATGCAATCCACATGATTAACATAGCATGTTATAAACAACACGTGGTTACTCGTGTGCTGTACCATGGAACATACATTATGTACAGATACAGTAGATACACAATAGACCCTCCACACAGCCAGATTCTGCCTCCCTTACAAGACTCGAGAAACAGAAATACACTGAAAAGTAGAAGACTTATGTATGAATACAATAAATTCAGACTGAAATACATTGAAGAAAATACCTGAGTACATTAAAACGGACACCAAACAATTCTACTCAAGATCCTGTTTCTCCAGTTTTCTCTTCATCTTCTTGTCCAATCCAGAACAGAAACTAAATTCTTCTCCTCACTAAAGATCTTAGTCACCAAAAGATTTTCCATGAGAGCTTCAATCAGACTGCAGGTTTACAGCTGGTTCTAGTCTTTATAGGAACCTTCCCACCAGGATAGTCCGCTAGACTCAGGACCATGGGGGACTGAGTTTGTGTTCACGCTGCACTACTCAGCCAAATTGGACCTTTTAAATGATGCATTCCGGTCCTCGAAGGCAGCGCTGCATCAAAATTATTGGAGGCAAAGAAAACACAAGAAGAAAACTGGTTCATCTGTTGGTTGATGCAGAACAACTGGTGTTTCCATCAGAGTAAAACGTGGAGCAGCTTCAGACCCCAGCGGTGTGGATGATCAGGTTTCTATCAGAACTTTGACCACATTCTTCCACATCTGTCTGCTAGCTGTGTCTCCTGGACGGAAACACCATCGTCCTTCACACATACTGTATATGTTCTGGTTGTGTTTACCCACAATGCACTTTGCTTGTAGTCCTCTTCTTGTATTTGGTCCACTTGAAGATGACCGAGTTCGCTTCCTTGATGTGAATCAGAGTTTGTTTGGACATCTCCAAACGAAACGACTTCCCAGCAAGCGGAAAGGATTCCTGTCAGAAAGGCTGGTGGGAAACGCCATGAGAGGAGACTGGGAGGCGGAGCCAGTCACCTCGCTGTGGAACCAGCTTACAGTTTGGGTCTGGGAGGCAGACACCTTCTCTACCTTTAAGACTTAAAATCTTCCTTTTTGATAAATGTTATAGTTAGAGGTGGTTAGCCATCCCTCGGTTACGCTGCTATAGGTTCAGAATGCTGAGGGATGTCTATGACGAACGGGGACAGATGTACTATGATGCAGACATATGAGGCCATGTTTGCAGCTGGGGTTGTGTGACGAAGGAGGTAACAGGAAGATGTAAAACTTTCTTTCTTCTGTCTATTATAGATCACAGTGTCCTGTTATCATTGCCGACTTAAAGTAAAACATGAATCAGATTTCCTCTCAGGTGTCAGCTGTTGTGACTGTAATACCCCATTCCTAAAAATCTGTTTAAACCCACAAACTACTGACTTATGGCTAAGCCACGCCCCCTCCACTCACTCGGACAAACAATCAACATTCGGTGACCGGCGCTATATGACGTCTCAGATGATGACAGCTGTCAACACGGACAGCAGACGAGGGATCAGACAGAGACCAAGACAAGGTAAAAAAAAAAAACACAATACCCAAAGTCTGAGACGGCGAGTCAAAATCAAGCCTGTGAAGTCTCTGGAATGTGACTAGTCTACGCTACCTCAGTTTCTTGCACAAACTACTGCACGGCTGTCGGTGTTGTGCCAGAAAGTGATTGTCTGCCAAAAACTCATTAAACAGCCACGGGAGAGGAGTAGTCTGGCTGCAGCTTGAAAGCCAGAGGCGTGTCATTACCCACGTTAACTACACCATAACTATAGCTGACTTCTTATGTACCATTACCAAAGTACAAAAACTAGTACATTTAGCTAGCATTAGCTAATTTAAACTAACGTTTGGGATGTTAAAGGTAACTTCATATTTCTTTCCAGCAAAGTGACAATATGTTGCCTCAAATACGATGTTGCCATACCTTAGAACAGATGTAGACATCCTTCTTAATTTCATCCACGTTCAGTTGAAGTTGTGGTCTGTCGTATAACTTTATCCAAAGCAGACACTTTTCTCATTTGAGATGTGGTTTGGGAAAGGGCAAAAAATACACCCTGTCGCCCAGCCTCTCAGGATACCTGGTGTCAGAGTTGCATTTACCCCATACACACCGTTTGACCATTTTAAACTGAAAAAAACACATAAAGACACATAAAAAAGAACAAAAACGGACTAACTTCAATGCACTTCAATGGACATTCAAGCAGAGAATGTCCAAGTGTATTGGATTAGCTGTGAGCACTGTGATTGGCTCATCGCGTTTGGGGGTGTGGTTTAGCCATAGGTCAATTGGGTGGTACGTGCCTACATCATGACATCGTACCAGTTGTGTCTCATATAACGTACCAAAACAACTCTGCTTCAGACACAAATTTACATCACCTACGTTCCATTTGCGCTAGAAAATCAGCTGCTGATTTTCACCCAGTTTGAGGACGGACGAAAGTGCAACAAGAAAGCACATTAACGACAGCATGTCTCATTGTTAACTTTCCTGATTTCTGTTGCACAGGTGAAATCATCAACACAAACCGTGATGGCGTCACCACAAACAGCAGTGGGGAGAGGCCATGCAGCTTGCAGGAGGGGATCAGACCCGCCTTTTTTTGCCAATGAAAAGGAGCCAAATGCTGAACATAAGTGGGTCGACCCACATTTGAAAAACCCATGTGAACCCACTAATTTGAGTGGGAAGGGTGTCTTAAAGGATAACTTTTTTTTTTTTTCAACCTCGACCTTATTTCTAGGAGTTTACACATGCATTCGGCGTACATTCATATAACGGGAGAGACGAGGCAGCCTCTATGTAAGGCATTATCTGCAATGCCTGTGAATTCAGAGTCAACGCTCCATTAGTTGTTGGGGGGTTTCTCTACACTCTACAGACCACGCATTCCCGATGCACACTGCTGCACTACAGCTGACAAAAGCAGCTCTCTACCCAGACACCAACAAACTGCAATCCACGAAACTCTGAACTCACAGGACAATTATAAAGTACTCGTTTGTTCGTTCGTTCTACTTAAAGCATTGATGAAATGAAGGAGTTTTGCTGCAGATAATGTCGTATAGAGTGGCTGCCCCATCTCTCCATTTATATATGGATGTACACCAGAGAGCAACCCAACGTAATATCTTCAGGAGTCAAAGTGTTAAAGAATTTTTACCGGTGAATAAATGCACATATAAACTCCTAGAAATATGGTCCAGGTTGAAAAAAAATAAAGTTATCCTTTAAAGGTTGAATATGGAACAATTTTACTAAAATCTATATTTAAAAAAAAAACAAAAAACTCCACAAGTTGTTTAGAGGGGTACAGAATGAAAGTACACCATTTCCCCCAAAAATTAGATTTAGCCTGAATATAAATATAAAATAAATTTTAACGGGTTTGACAATGGCGTTATGTTAATATCTACAAGCCAATACACACCGCCATTGCTGGTTGCCAAACACGATCTCTGCATGGCAACAGTATGTTCGGCACAGTTAGGCTGATACACAGAAATGGCAACTCTCCTCCTGGATCGGTAAGCTAGCTTGTTTGCTAACATGGCTAACGTTAGCTGTCAGTTATAAACTCCTCTGCGTTACTTGTTGGACATGCTGCAGGCCGTTGGTCACTTGCGTATCGGCAGTGAGCCTGGCAACCCAGCAGCTGGAGTTGTTTTTCTGCTGTTGCAACTACAACCGAGACACACGTGATGTCGCTGTTCTATCCGTATTCCACATTCAACCTTTAAGTGGCACAAGTGCAAGCCATCAGAGGTGAGGCTATAACTCCTTATTAAATATCTACATGGGGACAAATTTAAGAATGACAACGTGTCTGCAAGGTGGAAATAAAGACCTGATTATAATGATAGCACTGAGTATTAAAAAGATTGATCTGCATTTTATCCAATAAATGTATGCATGTACTGAGTGGATGTTCGTTGCTATGTGCTGTAAATCGGCTGCTAGCCCTGCAGACCTGGACGAGGCATTAAAAAGCATTTGGCTGCATATTTACACTGCATCTTCACTTTTTTGGATTTAAGGTTTAACTGCATCTGAACAGAAATGTGTTAAATTCATGGTTGAATGCATCTCCAGCCTCCTCTCCTTCTCCGAGGGGTTGCAGGACCTGGAGAAATGCCAATCAGTCGTCCAGTAAAGCCTGAGGGAAACAATTCCTCACGCGGCTGCAGGGAAATGACAGCTGAGTGAAAACCGCTGCTGTCTCATCAATAAAGACTTTGGGCATTGTTGTTTTACAGTTGGCGGGGGTGGAGGACAGCCCTGGGGGTGCTGTGTGTCAGGATGTCAGCAGGGGAGCTCTCCATCAAACTTTAAGACAGTAATTTGCCACCTCATTACTAACATGGAGCCCACAGGGAGTGTGAGAGACCCTAGGTGGTCATGCAGAGGGGAGAGCGGCATGCAGAGGTGAGGATGCTCCGTCCTCTCAGGGTCCTGAAATTACGAGGTTACACAGATGAAAGCTGCTTGGACACCTTCCCAGGGAGAAACACCCCCTCAGTACCAACAGAAAGCAGCCTTGCAAACAAACTGTTGTTTTTGGACATTTATTGCTGATTATCCTCATGAAAAGTCTTCTTTAACCAAATCATTTCAGTCTGGGCAACTTTTCAACTCAGATAAACAGGCATGAAGTCGTCTAAGCAGCTAACATACACAGCAAAAACTGAATTTTCAGGGTTAAACATTTCAGTTGATTTTCACTTAAAAAGAGTGATTTTAACATCTTCAGAGTGAAATTGTTCTCAGCACAGGGGTTAAGTGTTGTCCACCACTTCAGGGTTAATCTACTCCTTTCAAACATAAATTAACTCCACCCCCAGACTTCAGAGTTAAATGTTTGGAGTTGGGGTTAAAAGAACAGAGTTGATCATGTGAGAGCTAAGTTTGACTCAGTAAGGACATAATTAAGCTCCGCCTGCACGTTAAACTGCAATGGTTTTGTGAGGGACTCGGCGCCATTATCTGCCCGAAGGTCTTTCTTACTTGTACCTGTAGCTGAAACCATCAATCTGAAAATATTTTGCCAAAAATATCACGTTTTTCCTAAAACAGAGTATGGACCAAATAAATTGTTTCCCTCTAGAGAAGTGGAAGCGGTCAATAGTAAAGTGTTTCATGTAAACATAAGATGTCCATATCTGTATCCAAATTGATTTATACCACAAAGCCCTGCCTGGGATTAGAGATGTGCCAGTGGTTGAATGGTTAGTGTTCTGGATTATCACTCAGAAAATCTGAGTTCAGTCCCAATTACTTGTACATGGTACAGTTATTGAAAGTGAAATCAACACTCTTAAGAGTTCACATTGAACACTCTACAGTGCTATTTTTGAATACTTTGGTTGTTATTTTAACACAGCAGCTGTGGCAGTTCGAAAGTGAACTCTCACTAAGTGTTAAGTAACTATTTTGAAAATGTTCATTTAACTCAAAAAAGTGTGGAGCTACAGTATATGAAGCCTCAAAAAGTGTTTAATCAACTCTGCTGGAGTTGATTTAACACTCGACTTCTTGCTGTGTAGAATCCTGTTAAGTCCAGCTTAACAGCCTGACTCTGATTTATTATCTATTGATTAGAGTAAATGGAATAAATTAACTGGATAAAAAGATATTAAATCTTTTTGAAAAGGCCAAAGGTGGTGACTTTAAACTGGATCATTAACTCTTTTCATTTACCTAGAGAACCACCTGTTGGGATCCGTTTTTTTAACCCCTTGGAAGTCATCAGGGAGTTTTTTTATTATTATTATTTAACCTCATTTTTCACTCAAATCTTATGGTAATTCTTTTTTTTCTAAGAAAGTGTTTCTCTTTTAGAGATCATTGGGACACTGCAGACTAATTTCTATCCTTTCAGATTTTTAACATTCTCCCAAAAACTGCTCTACAAACATGACAGGTTAACATTTTCCCCCTTTTTTGCTCAAATCTTTTTTTTTTTTTACCAGCCTTTGTTCTTCTGAAAACTACCACTATGAAGGATTATTTTGACTCTTTAAATGCCATTTTGATGACAAGGTAGAAATTTTTATAAAATGAGTTCTTTCCATAATAAATGTTGGAAGTTGGGGACTTACTTTTGGTTTTAAATTCAGATAAAGATTAATTAGATTAATAACAGCATTCATTTTGATGCGTTTGTAGTGTTTGTTGGTGTCATATTTGAAATTTGAAAAAAGGTCCTCAACAAACCAATTATAAAATCATAACAAATTAAATGTTTCTTAGTATATTTAAAAAGATCCATCAAAAAAGAAGTACCAGCCCTAAAGCATTATTTAGTTTCGTACTTGAGTTTAGTAATTAATGCATTATTATTATTACCAATAATAAAAATAAAAATAATAATAATGACATAAACAGCTAAATTTATTAATCAAATTGGCATTTAAAGGGTTAAAATAACATCCAACATGCAGCACTGTCTTAAATAGTGTCCAACACACAGTACCTGTTGACAAGTTCACCCACTTCATCAGCAAGGTTCTCTAATTTTTTGGAACAGGTTTTTTTTTTTTTTTGTTTAATCATTCTTTTAAAACACAATTCAGCATTTGTTTTTTAAATCAAATTTTTATTTAATATTACTTTTTCAATGTCTTGTAATTTGAATAACTATTGCAAATTAAACATTTTCTTTTTATTGGGAGGGGATGTAAACTGTCAGGCACAACTGTATTAAGATAAGATATGCGATATACGATATTCTATAAGATGATAAATGGTGTTATGATAATAAATGGAAATGCAGCACAACAGCTTATTCAATAAGATAACACATTGGACATAAGATATTCTATAAGTTAAGATGTAGGATATCAGAAATCCTGGAAGACATCTGGTGGCCTAAGTTGTATTAAGACTGAATTTGTCCTCACAATTGACTCCAAAACACTTTTTCACACAATTTTTCATTATTTATGACCAAAAATCTCCTTGTGTGTGGTTAAGCCGATGAGTCCAAAATCATGACTCTGTGGAACGGAGTGAGAGAGCAAGCCGACCAAGAAACAAGGAACTGATCCATGTAGATCAGTGGACGCAGGTGGAAACAAGAACAAACATGGCCGACATGAAACATTTTTAGTTCAGGACTTTTCTGTCAACAGTCATTCCCAAGACCACCATCATTCACTGGCCTTGTATGTCCTCGTCCATGGTGTGTGTTGTGTTTTCTGGTTCTTCTTTGTTTTTGTTAGTTAGATCATGTTTGATCCTGTGATATACGATCCCAACTGTTGATGCCTGATTTTATCCTCATTTTTGGAGTCTCTGACCGATAGAACATCTTTTCAGATTAGAAAATCCCATGTGTACCCAGCTCAACAGAAATGTATGGAAAATAATTCATTGTATTTGTGTATTTTTCCATAAAATAATAAAATCATGTCATCTAATTGGAATTTAAAGGGTTAAAATAACAAGAATAATGAAATATTGGGTAGTTTTCATGAGTACTGGAGTAAGATCTGAGTAAAAGGAAGAATAAAATTTATTATGTGTAGTTTTTCATAGTAGTTTTCTTCTCCCATGGACCTGAAATGGTAAGATATTAAAACAAAGGGGAAGTGACATCTGATCCAGAGGATGGCTTTAAAATAAAACTTCTCCATCAGTTCGACTCTTTTTCTATTATCTTTGGCTGCCAGATTGAATCAATGGCGCAAAACTAACGTTCCAGAAGAATCTCCACTTTTCCAGCATCTCCTGGTGGAGTCTGGACAGTTTAACTCAATCACAGTGATTCCATCTCTTCAGCTTACTTCCAGAGTTTATTTAGGAAAGAAAAGAGATGTGAAGCTTTTGACTCATTGTCTCACTCTTTCATTTACTCGTGTTATCCCACAGTGTTAATGTGTGTGTGAGAGAGAGAACAAAGGAGAGAGAGCCTTGCATCCAGTTACAGGTGGTGGCATCTCAATAGGCCCAAAGAGGAAAGAGCTGCCTTTGAATGCCACATGAAAAGACAGGGAGGGAAGGGATATCTCAGGATACCTTCATTTTTCTGACAGCGGCCGTGCATACAAATAGGAAGCTATGTGAGGAATCTCCCGTCTCTCTCTCTCCGCTTCTCAGGCCTTTGTGCAGTCTCTCTGTCTCAGTGAAGCGAGGATGGCTGCTCCTCTGTGGTTTGATGCGCTCACTCTCCCATGCCACTGGGGTGTTGGGAGTCTTGTAGGACAAGAGTGATGACACCAAGAGGGGCGCCGCTCCGTGTGTGTTTGTGTGTGTGTGTTTAAAGTATAAGGGGTGTACCATGTCAAAGCTATTCATCATTTGTCAGTGCCATCTGCTGATCAATTAGAGGAGAACAAGAGGGCCACTGACTCAATGCTCCAGCATGACAGGGCCACACACACACAAACACACACATAAACGCACACAAGTCTGCTTGTAGGGATGCAACACTGGTACAATGTGATCCTAGACCCTTACCATAACCCTTATTCTAACCCTGATCCCAAAACCAGGTCCCTCACTTTGTGGATAAAAATGAGGCGTCCATGTTTGCAGGAAGTCCTCAAAGTGGACGTCCAATCAGAGTTAATTAAAGGGCTATTATGATGTATCTGTTAATACTTTTGTTATATATGGAGTCTCATGTAACTGATCTGGACAGAACTCTGAAACTTCATGTGAGTACTACTCTTTTTTTCTTTTTTTTTTACAGTGTTTTAACCTTTTAATCACCGGCTCCCCCTAAACGCCATCACTTCTGTCACCATCATTGTCTCAGGAATGGTGGTGTGTATCCCTGTGTGGTACACTGCACCGACGGGGGGGGACGGACAAGGGACATGTCCCCTGCACTTTTTTACCGTCCATAACCATTTTTCATTTAATTTCATTTCACCTTTATTTATACAGGTTGTCTCATTGAGATCCAAGATCTCATTTGCAAGAGAGACCGGTTTTGATAAAAGCAAACAAAAATGACAAAAACAGCAAAAAAACAAGCAATTAAAAGGATTGACTCACTTAAATAAGCTAATAAAATAAGCTAAAAACAAGAACAAGTTTCACATGAAGATTTCTCTTGTTGTCTTAACACCAACTTGAATTTTCCTAAAGGAATCAAAGTGGAAAGCTTCAGATCCCGCATGTTGATGGGGCAGAGTAGGAGAATGCTTTTTTCCGCAAGTTCTGACCGTACTGATGGAGCAGTGAAGGAAATCACGCCCTGTGAGCGTAGCCTGTGGCAGGCTGTCTATAGCCCCGTTTCCACCCGCGGGTCTGGGTTGGGTCGGGCCGGGCCAGGCTGGATAGGGTGGGTTTTGGTACGCATTTGCTGATTTCATGTTGCGTCCCCACAGCAAACTGTACCCTTTACTGGAGGCGGAGTATTAACCGGATAGGGCTGCTACATGATCACGTGTCATCATCGTCGTGCAACACCTTTTAACCGAAACACCGCACCACACATGACAGAAACAAAAGGAGTCACCCCAGCTTTGTTTTTACGCCGGGTCACACGGGAAGTGACGGATTTTTCAGCAAATCAACAGCTTGCTGTGTATTAGCTCCACCTCTTTGGTCCGGATCGGTTAGATCAGTACCCCTACGGAAGGGTACCGAAAAAGCAGGCCGGGTCGGGCCGGATATAAGGGCACCCGTCCCAGTTTTTATCTGTGGAGACGCAAAAAAACGTGGACCGATCAGGCCCGACCCAGACCCACTGGAGGAAACGGGGCTTAAAGGCGCTATACCTGATTTTGCACATTTGCGAATCGTGAGCGAGGTGAACAGTGTAGTTTGAACTGTAAGCCCCGCCCCTAACTGTTTCTCCCAGTGAGAAACGCTCCTACTCTCGTTTTTCTCTCCTCCCACTCAACATGCACGAAATAACGTGCACGTTTCATACTCGTGCACAAAGAAACTCTCCAGAGAAAACTTGCATCTTCCAGTGAATTTGCTGTTTTGGTTGCAGTAAATGGCTGTGGATCAGCTAAATGACATTTTCTACCATAACCTGTAGCTTACTGTAACTACAGTTATGTAAACAGATGCACAGTTATGATGAGTTATGATGTTATAGGCGACATTACAACATGACAGCCTGATAAAGTTTCTAACCGGCCACTGAGAAGCACTGATGTAAAGCTTGGTCGTGTTACGGTGCAAATACCACTATGTATTATATAATGTAATACAGCCCACTGATGGCAGACCAGCCCAATCTAAGATTGGAACGTGCTATGCACAAAGTAGCAACCGTGTACACAATGATCCCACAGCACCTGAGAGGATCTATTGGGAATAAGAAGCAGCCTTTTCATTGATGTTTTGCTCCGTCACAGTTTAAAGGAATAGTACACCCACAGAATGATGTAACTTTATTTTCCACTTCCCCTCATGGTGAGCAAGACTCTGGAGCACTTTTTTAATATGTCAAATGCAGCCGGCGATCAGGAAGGCTTCTCGTTTTCCCCCAACTTTCATATAATGGAGTTTGCAGGGGTCCGAGCCAAAAAGGTCCATAAAAGTGCACAAAAACTTGTCAATATTCCTCCATACTGCTCATCCAATGGAATCCAAGTGTCCTGAGTGGGTAGCGTCCAGAATTTACTCAAAACAACATCATTTAGTATATTTTTAGAGCCTAAACAGTAGTACATCGTATCTCCTGCACGCTGATGCTCGTTCACGAAACTACAGAAGCCGTGGCAGACGAGATCGCGCGTTCTCTTTTTCTTTCTTTCTTTGTTTTAAATCCATATCCAACCCCTCATGTGTTTGTCCGGGTTTGTCTGCAGCTCGGTCGCTCTTAACACAGTGTAAACACCGAATTTCTTCTTCTACGCTTGCATTATCGGCAGAGTAGGCTCTGAATGCTAAGGCTTCCGTAGTTTCGTAAACGCGCATATGCGCCCTTCGCGAAAGTAAGATGTACTACTGTTTAGGCTCTAAAAATATACTAAATGATGTTGTTTTGAGTAAATTCTGGACGCTACCCACTCAGGACACTTGGATTACATTGGAAGAGCAGTATGTAGGAATATTGACAAGTTTTTGTGGACTTTTATGGACCTTTTTTGCTCGGGCCCCAGCGAACTCCATTATATGAAAGTTGGGGGAAAACGAGAAGCCTTCCTGATCACCGGCTGCATTTGACATATTAAAAAAGTGCTCCAGAGTCTTGCTCACCATGAGGGTAAGTGGAAAATAAAGTTACACCATTCTGTGGGTGAACTATTCCTTTAATCTCTTCATTTTATGTTTTTTTTTTTTCCCAGAAAATGCATCATAATTAGGGGTGCCCAATCGATACCCTGGAGTTGATACTCTGATACCAGCCAGACAAAATATCGGATTACATACTTTTTTGAATATCTAGATACCACTACCATTATGTAAGAAAGGAGCCAGATTCTAGCTTCTGTGTTACATGATGGTGGCTCATTAGATGTCACAGTGATGATGCTCCTGTTAGTTATGATGTTTTGTTAGTTTTCAATGATTTTGGTAAATTTATAATATAACTCTTCATTTTATATTTGACCATTTTCCACTAATAGATTTAAATCATCTTGACCTGTATTTTATTATTTTATTTGATAATTGAAATACGTTTTTAATATTATATATACATGTGTGTATATATATATATATTAGAATCATATCTTATTATTATTTCAAAAGCATTTCTTTCCAGTTCTTTTGTTGTCAAGTTTTACTGATATCTAATATTGCCCCTGCATTAAAGATATTAATGCAAACTGTACAATCATGTGATTTTCCATTAAAGGGACAAAAAGCATCGGTATCAATGAAAAAGTACCATAATCTACTGGCATTGTATCGACAGGAAAAATTTTGGTATCATACATCCTGATTCATAATGCTGAGGATTTATGATGTATCCGGAAATACTTTTAATTTCCAGTGTCCTTATTCATGTCAGACTGCACTGGTAGTTTTCCTGGACCAGTGCTCCTGATCAGCAATATGGAAAAATGATGATCTACTGGACCTGCTCAGAGGTGGAGGAGTGCCCTGCTGTCCCATGATAACTGCTGATAATCCCCATTTTGAGAAATAATGCAGGCGTTTTAAAACAGTGGTGGTGGATAATGTGCATGTTCTTTCTGGAGCCCACCGTGCTGGAGAATCTGACTACAGGGACATCCAAGAACTCTGATGTGGTTGTACAGGTTACTGGAGAAACGTCTTGTAAGCAAGAGTTTGGGACTATGGGATAAATGAAGCTCCTTTGCATTTACCGCTCTAGTTTTAGGTCACACATACAGTAATAATGCATCATATACAGTATATAAATCTCTTCTGGATCTGATAAGTGATAATCTTATGATACATGGTGGTGTGTTACATGCCCTGCAATGAAACACTGATGAACATGGCAGCTGCTGAAGGAGCAACAAAACAGAGTAAAAATGTATTTTAAAAACTAACTTGTCTTCTTTGATTAAGTTCTTTGTACAATTACATTTCTTTGAATTCAACAGATAAGTCACACAGCACAGAGAAAGCTTCCCAACATCCCTTCTGATGTTGTAGAAATCATCCAGGAAGTGATGGGAATGCTGACATTAACCCCGTTCAACTCAACTCCACTCGACTCTGCACTTATATCTTGGAATGTGTTCATTCTCCTATCAGTGTTTCCTTTTCACCTTGCTGAAATGCTGTTATGTTCTGGAAAGCACTTTGAGTTGTCCTGAAAGCAGCCAGTTTAAAACTGTGGCTCCACCCAACTGGATTTAAATCAGGGGAGTTCTGGGTGAATTAACAGAACTTTTGAAAAATTATTTTGAAAGATTATTTCAGCATGAAAACAACTGTGTTTTTAGATGTGTATCACCACAGTACAGCAGGGTCATCATCAAAGCCCCCTCAGTCCGGATCATAGCATACATCTGCTGCGGCGCTCCACGCCCGCCTGTGGTTTGGCATCATTCCTGCTTCCAGTTTCTATACAGTGGGATCATCAGCAGGTGGAAAAGCTTTGAACTTTGCTGCAGGTGGAGCAACTTTGAACCTTCACACACACGTGTCACCGACTGAAAGAACGTCTCTGCACACGTCAGAAAAACAGCCTTTTCAAAGAACACAGAGCTCTTCAGTAAGAATGACAGAGCACGAAGGTAAAGGCATCAACAAGCTCGAGGGATCCGCTGCATTCCTCAGAGTAAAACTCGTCACAACACCGATGGAATTCATCACGTCACATTTCTTCATTCAGTCATTTTCTGTTTTTGAGTTTTGGTTTAGTAAACAAACACAGAAAAACAATGAACATGAAACTCTTTTGGTGAGTGTAGATCACCATGGAGATGAAGAACAACAACAACAGCTGTATCCTGCTTTTCAAACGTTCCAAAAGTCAAATACAGGCATTTATAAGCTAAATATGTTCCAATCGCTACTATAGAAACTAATTTGGTGTTAAATATTAGTTTTTCTATGCGTCTAATTTCCAACATGGAAGTAAGATGGCTGACTGTACTGAACCGCGGAGCTCTCGACCAATTGCAACGTGTTCTACGCCCATTTCATGACATCGCCCTGGAAGAGACACTGATTCTGAAGGGTCAGAGAATTGTTCTAACACCGGCACCGGCAGCTCACATGGATGCTATTTGTAAATATTGATGGATAATCGGACCACGATCGACGGGACAAAACGGAGCAGCCTGTTATGGAGCTGTATGCGCTCGACCCAGAGTCTGATATGGAGTTTGAAGTACACGCAGTACCACAGAAGTACCACAGAGACCCCTGACAAGTAAGTAAATTAGCGAACAAATCATAGGCTAACAGTTAGCATTGAGCTGAGAGATGTGTTTGACTCACCGGTGTTGTTTTCTGTCCGTGAGGTATTTTTATGGTGGAACTGCGTCAGGTTTCAGAAATAATCCCAAAGAAAAAAACACTTTACTGCCCGAGATTCATGAAGTTGTCAGGAGTGAAGTTTACACACAAAGTTGAGGTTTTCTTTTTTCTGCTCCTGAAGTTAAAATCCAACCACTTCTGGCAAGTCGATTCGTCCAGTACAACAAATAAACTCCCACACTGAACGCAACCGCATTTTCTCAACTTGCCGTCCTGTAGAGCTTAAAAAAAAAAAAAAAAAAAAAAAAAAACCTTTTCTCCTGAACTCTGGATTAAACGTCTGTTAGCTGATGGCTGTTTGTCTCTGAGGAAATCTTCCTGCAGGTGTTGGTTTCTTTCTCAGAGAGTGTGAAAAGGTTAGGATTCTCTGAGTTTCTGTTCAACAAAGAGGGCGTCTTGCTACGATGCTGCACATGCTTGTTTGTCACTTCGTGATTGGTGCCACGTTCATATGTAACGGGGTGGATAGTCAGTCGTTTGCAGGGAGGTAGCGCTTGGTTTAAATATTCATGTAGATTACTCAAATATGCATGAATGAAGAAAAATAACTATTTAAATAATTTCTTGATGAGGAAATAACACACTGACATGCTGAAAAGCTCTTAAAAGTCCATTTTTCATGATAGGGCTCCTTTAAAGACTAGATTTTTTTTCATAGACTGTTAAGAGAGAGGGGGGGGGGGGAGGGGGGGGGGGGGGGGGGGGGGGGGGGGGGGGGGGGGGGTGTGGAAAAGAGGGGGGGGGCGCCGGCCGGGGGGCGGGAAGAAAAAAAAAAAAAAAAAAAAAAAAAAAAAAAAAAAAAAAAAAAAAAAAAAAAAAAAAAAAAAAAAAAAAAAAAAAAAAAAAAAAAAAAAAAAAAAAAAAAAAAAAAAAAAAAAAAAAAAAAAAAAAAAAAAAAAAAAAAAAAAAGGGACGAACTCTCCACTACGTCACCCGTTGGTTTCTGAAGAGCTTAAAATGAAGCCAGTTGGGCGTGTCTTACTGTCGCCATCTTGTCGTGTCACGTGTGTCGTCACTCCTGGAAAATACTAAAATGGGCACAGTGCGGCCGCGACACAAATGATTGACAGCTGACATACTCTGGGCTAAACGCTAACCGAGCTAACTCGAAACTAACAGGAGCTAACAAAGATTAGCCCCCTAAGACACGCTTAGACTTGCTATTCGCTGACTAAAACCCACCGCTGTGCGACTCTGCTACAAACTGAGACCTTACTGAGAGCAAAGAAGGAGCTAGGAGCCACCGGTCGGCAGGCCGGGCTTCCGGTCTGCCGCATGTCAATCAAAAGGACACGCCCTTAATTATGTGTAATTTGAAGAATAAATCACATCTAAATGAATGAGTTATGAAAAAAATTCACCCCCCTCACAGCTGACATGAAGGCAGACTTGACCTATTAAACCTAAAATGATTTTTTGAACCAGGCTGTAAACATGTTTATTTTTGCTGTAAACATGTTTATTTCTGCTGTGAAGTTGGTGTTTTTAACATGGGAGTCTGTGGGGATTTGCTCAGTCTTGCAGCCCCTAGCGGGTGAAGAGAGAACTACAAGAAATGGCTTTTTCCGGGTGGCATCATAGTTAGCCACCGAAGGTTGCCGCATGATTTTTTTTTTCCAGTTTTTAACAAATTCATTCATTCATGACTGACTCATGGCTCATTCATTCATTCCTTCATTCATTCCTTCATAGCCTTTATTTAACCAGGTTAATCCCACTGAGATCACAGATCTCTTTAAAGGAAGGTCTGGCCAAGACTCCAGCAGCATAGTTATAAACAGTAAAAACATAAAATTTATAGCAAAACTTGCTCAAAAAACAATTAAACAAACAAAAAATACACATGCACACAGGCGAGGAAGACTGCAGTGATTTCACAAAAGTTTTAAACCCACTGTAGGAAGGACTTAAAGTTTCACTCAGACAGGGCTCGAAAGGGTGATGTTGGGGACTGGGAAAACTGCAATGCATTGTGGGTTTTACGTTCAACTGTCAGGTTTCTTTACACCAACTGCATGCATAATGCTGCCCTCGTTCTTTTTCTTTTGATTTACAAGTTAAAAACATGGTGCAGTCGTGCTGTGTCGTTAACTGCCACAAAATCGTTCACATGATCTTTCTGGTTAAAACAAAAACAATGGGGTGAGATTTTTCTCATTCCCCAAAGCCAGGGAGCTCGGATATGTGAGCTCATGAAGAAACGCCGAATGGGCTGGTCACTTTCAACGCCATCACCCGACACATGTTGGTGTGTTCACGGTATTTTCAGACTGGTAAGTTCTGTTCTGTTACTGGTGTGTTGAGGTGTTAGTAGTGTTATGCTATTTCACACATAGCGTTTAGCTGCCTGCTAGCGTTAGCTAAGCTAACTGAGAGCACAAACGAAGTAAAAGCAGACACACTTAGCCTACTCTCTTTCCTCCACCACATAGATTACTTTTGGGTTTATATTATAAATTTCCTCACTCATAGCAGTCTGTCTTACCTGTTTTTAAGTAATCATTTAAAAGTTCTTAGAAATTAATCATTTAAATATCTTAAATAATAATAATACATACTAAATGAATTCTATTCGATGTAAAACCAATACTTAAGTGTTCAGAATAAATAATTAATTGAAAATGTTCCTGTGGCCGGTCAAGCACGATTTAGCTGACACTGAAATGACTTGAGTTGCTGGCTTGTTGACTCGGGCTCTCTTTGTTGTGGTGTGACTTTATTAAAACATAAAAACATTTCTGACCCAGTTTTACAGCTTAAAAACTGATTTCAGTCTGAAACCAACGAACCAGCCATACTACAGCATCCTGTAATATATGTGGGTTTTTTTTTTTTTAAATGATCGTTCTGAACAAACTGTAAATTATAATTTGAATATTATTTTACAAAATTAAATGATGGATTTCATCAAGAAAAACAAGACTTTAAACTTATGTTTATACTTAGATGAAGCAGTGTTCGTGTCCTCTCCCACTGTATTTGAATATGATGAAAGAAAACACTGACAGCTGATATCATCGAGTATCATACAGGTGGAAGGCTGTGATTAGCTGGTGCCTGATGTTAAGTAACAGAGCAAAGCTCAGGCCCAGTCATAACTAAGTAAAGAAATGAGAGCATCAATGACAAGAGACAGTGGAGAGACATAAAAGCACCGAGAGAAGTGTTGTCTCTTGTCTCCCACACATGAAAGACAGTCCGCGACAAGGAGGAGGAGAAGTCTTTTCTTCTGCTGATGAAAACAAGAATCAGCAGGGCTAAAGGTAAAGAGGGCGTTCATACGGCGGCGGGATACGTTCAAAAGACACACCTGTTGTTTGGCCTGTTGCAGTCTATCCGTCCATCCCTGCCTTTCTGTCTGTCAGTGTGTCTGACCGCACACAGACGCAACAAGCAAGCACTTCAAACAAACCACCACACCCACTGAAACACGCACACACGTATGCATACACACACCACGCACCAACCCACACATATGTGTGTTTATACACATATGCACAGAATCACATATATGTATGTATACACACGCTGCACAGACTCACGCACATGTGCATAAAGACACACCATACAGACTCACACATATGTATGCATACATACACCATGCACAAATTCACACACACATATGCATAAACACACACTATGCACAGACTCACACTCACATATGCATAAACACACACTATGTACAGACTCACACACACGTATGCATAAACACACACTATGCACTGACTCACACACACGTATGCATAAACACACACTATGCACACATACACACACGTATGCATAAACACACACTATGCACTGACTCACACACACCTATGCATAAACACACACTATCCACAGACTCATACACACGTATGCATAAACACACACTATGCACACATACACACACGTATGCATAAACACACACTATGCACAGACACACACACGTATGCATAAACACACACTATGCACAGACACACACACGTATGCATAAACACACACTATGCACAGACTCACACACACATATGCATAAACACACACTATGCACTGACTCACACACGCGTATGCATAAACACACACTATGCACAGACTCACACACACATATGCATAAACACACACTATGCACAGACTCACACACACCTATGCATAAACACACACTATCCACAGACTCACACACACGTATGCATAAACACACACTATGCACACATACACATACGTATGCATAAACACACACTATGCACACATACACACACGCATGCACAAACACACACTATGCACACATACACACACGTATGCATAAACACACACCATGCACAGACACAAACACGTATGCATAAACACACACTATACACTGACTCACACACACTTATGCATAAACACACACCATGCACAGACTCACACACACGTATGCATAAACACACACTATGCACAGACTCACACACGTATGCATAAACACACCATGCACAGACTCACACACACGTATGCATAAACACACACCATGCACAGACACACACACACGTATGCATAAACACACACCATGCACAGACACACACACGTATGCATAAACACACACTATGCACAGACACACACACGTATGCATAAACACACACCATGCACAGACACACACACGTATGCATAAACACACACTATGCACAGACACACACACACGTATGCATAAACACACACCATGCACAGACTCACACACACGTATGCATAAACACACACTATGCACAGACTCACACACACGTATGCATAAACACACACCATGCACAGACTCACACACACGTATGCATAAACACACACTATGCACAGACTCACACACACGTATGCATAAACACACACCATGCACAGACACACACACGTATGCATAAACACACACTATACACTGACTCACACACACGTATGCATAAACACACACCATGCACAGACTCACACACACGTATGCATAAACACACACCATGCACAGACTCACACACACGTATGCATAAACACACACCATGCACACATACACACACGTATGCATAAACACACACTATGCACAGACACACACACGTATGCACTCACACACACGTATGCATAAACACACACCATGCACAGACTCACACACATATGCATAAACACACACTATACACTGACTCACACACACGTATGCATAAACACACACCATGCACAGACTCACACACACGTATGCATAAACACACACCATGCACAGACTCACACACACGTATGCATAAACACACACCATGCACAGACTCACACACGTATGCATAAACACACACCATGCACACACACACACACGTATGCATAAACACACACCATGCACAGACTCACACACACGTATGCATAAACACACACTATGCACAGACTCACACACGTATGCATAAACACACACCATGCACACATACACACACGTATGCATAAACACACACTATGCACTGACTCACACACACGTATGCATAAACACACACCATGCACAGACTCACACACATGTATGCATAAACACACACTATGCACACATCCACACACGTATGCATAAACACACACTATGCACTGACTCACACACACGTATGCATAAACACACACTATGCACTGACTCACACACACGTATGCATAAACACACACTATGCACACATCCACACACGTATGCATAAACACACACTATGCACTGACTCACACACACGTATGCATAAACACACACTATGCACTGACTCACACACACGTATGCATAAACACACACTATGCACAGACACACACATGTATGCATAAACACACACCATGCACAGACTCACACACACGTATGCATAAACACACACCATGCACAGACACACACACGTATGCATAAACACACACCATGCACTGACTCACACACACGTATGCATAAACACACACCATGCACTGACTCACACACACGTATGCATAAACACACACTATGCACAGACACACACATGTATGCATAAACACACACCATGCACAGACTCACACACACGTATGCATAAACACACACTATGCACACATCCACACACGTATGCATAAACACACACTATGCACTGACTCACACACACGTATGCATAAACACACACTATGCACAGACACACACATGTATGCATAAACACACACCATGCACAGACTCACACACACGTATGCATAAACACACACCATGCACAGACACACACACGTATGCATAAACACACACCATGCACTGACTCACACACACGTATGCATAAACACACACCATGCACTGACTCACACACACGTATGCATAAACACACACCATGCACAGACTCACACACACGTATGCATAAACACACACCATGCACAGACTCACACACACGTATGCATAAACACACACCATGCACAGACTCACACACACGTATGCATAAACACACACCATGCACAGACACACACACGTATGCATAAACACACACCATGCACTGACACACACATGTATGCATAAACACACACTATGCACTGACTCACACACACGTATGCATAAACACACACTATGCACTGACTCACACACACGTATGCATAAACACACACTATGCACAGACACACACATGTATGCATAAACACACACCATGCACAGACTCACACACACGTATGCATAAACACACACCATGCACTGACACACACACGTATGCATAAACACACACCATGCACAGACTCACACACACGTATGCATAAACACACACCATGCACTGACACACACATGTATGCATAAACACACAGCATGCACAGACTCACACACACGTATGCATAAACACACACCATGCACTGACACACACATGTATGCATAAACACACAGCATGCACAGACTCACACACACGTATGCATAAACACACACCATGCACTGACTCACACACACGTATGCATAAACACACACCATGCACAACAGAGAGAAATTCTAAACAAACCAGTATCGCTGTTTGAGAAACTCCAGTTTTATCATTTATTTTCTCTCTCAGCTGGTTTCAATTTTTTATTCTGCATCTATTGTGAAATTTCTAAAACCTGACATGTTTTTGAAGTTTAATTGTTTTCCTCTGATTTTATTTATTTATTTATTTATTCAGTTTTCTTCTTCCTTGGACTTATTTTTACTTCCATTTACTTTGATCTTTTTATTTGTTTAATGAAATTCTAAAGTCTGATTTTCCTCACAGCCGCCCCCCTCTGAACCTCTGCAAACATGGGTTCTGCATGAGGAGTTTCAGAAGCAGCCGAGCTGGAATAAAGTTATTTCTACTTCTCATCTGACTGAGTTGCATTAATGGAATATTATGATGAATATTATTTTCTTTAAACCGCAGGGTTGATCTGTTTGGTGTTTCTGAATTAATTTTTCTTTTTTTCTCTGTTAAACTGACAGAAACATGAGACTAAATGTGTTCTAAGTTAAACATCAGTGTGTAAGCGGTTAAAAAGAGTTTGATTATATGAACAATGTGTGTTTGATACAATAACAGAATCTATCTTTTATGAATTTATCAGAGCATTTTAATTTCTACAAAAATGTTTCATTTTGCTGAAGAAGTGAAGGTCCAGCTGACTGTGTGAAATGTTTCTCTAAAATAGACCCCAGATTTCAGAAAATGTCCGATAAAAGTCAGATATCTGTTTCTTTCTGTTGCTTCACCAACATTCTACGTCGTCATCATATGATTGTTGTTTATCTAATCAGGCAGATGTGTAGGACGTCAGTTATGGATTTCAAAACACAATATCCAATCTGGCCATTCTATGTCATGAGCAGAAACTGGACTTAATTGGACTAACCAGGATTCCAACAACAGCATGCCGACATTCTTTCAACGATGCAACATCACGCTGATTAACAGATTCTTCATCCATAACTGCTAAAATAAAGATGTGGGATCCATTAGGGAATGTCTGAGAGCAGAAACGGGTGTGAGGCAGAAACTTTGCGTCCGAACCTTAATGATGTCGTCAAGCTGAACCAGCTTTTCACAGCTGTAAGTGTGTGAATCTGTGCCTTTCCCTCATTATGTAGTTCAGAAAACATAAAGGAAGGAAGCCAGGTTCATTGTGAGCAGCATGAGACCTGCAGTGTTTGATGGTGATATATAGCCATGTAAGTTACAGGCCCACCCTGCTGCTTCACTCGTTAAAACCCTGCCAACCACCCTGACTGCCTTCTGAACTGTTCCACTGGTGATGAAGGCAGAACTCCACACTGCATGTACTTACCAAGTATATTTTTTCTAATTTCTACACTGTAAATTCTAATAAGTTGGCTTTACTTAAAAAAAAAAAAGCAAACTCTGCCTCAAAAAATTAAGTAAACTGGAATAGGAGTGATTAAGTAGAACAAACTAAAATGGTTTAAGTTTGTAGAACTTTTCTGAACTTAATAAATTTGATTAAACTGTAAGTGAATGATGCTGGGTAACAAACGTTATGTGATCAGTCATCAGTCAGTCATTTTCTGTACAGCTTATCCAGTTCAGGGTCGCGGGGGTTGCTGGAGCCTATCCCAGCTATTATCAGGCGAGAGGCGGGGTACACCCTGTACAGGTCGCCAGTCTGTCGCAGGGCCAACACTGAAGGACAGACAACCATTCACTCTCACATTCATTCCTAGGGGCAATTTAGAGTGATCAATTAACCTAACATGCATGTCTTTGGATGGTGGGAGGAAGCCGGAGTACCCGGAGAGAACCCACGCGTACACGGGGAGAACATGCAAACTCCACACAGGAAGGCCACAGTTGGAATTGTTCAAACCCCCTCCCCAGCTGGGAATTGAACCAGCGACCTTCTTACTGCGAGGCTGCGGTGCTAACCACCACGCCACCGTGCACGTTATGTGATTAATTTCATAAAATTTAGATGAGATCTTTTACATCATTTTAATTTTTACCAACATGATGCTTTTGAGTTCATCTTACTTAAAGTAAATGATGAATTCAATACTATTCTGACTATGTGGCAAGAACTTCGTAGGTGGGTTTCAGCTACAACTATTGTCAGACCACATACTTCTCTGTCGTGGTGCAGCAGCTGCTGGATAGTCAATGTTAAAACAGGGGTAAACAAACAAGTTGAGATCAGTCACATGACACTACCAACATCATTTATAAATCCCTCATTTGTGAATGATCTCCAATTTATTGTTAAAAAAAAGTGAACTGCATTGTGGGAAACCTGCTCCCTCACCATCCCTAACTCATTTTAATTAAGCTGTTTCAACTTAAGTAAATTAAGTAATCTAACATGTTGCCCTCCAAAGTTCTTACAACTTATTTAGAATAAGTATTACTAACAACTAAGTTAAAATTAAGTTCTGCCTACTAGATAGATTCTATTTAAACCAATATTACAATTTACAGTGTATACAAAATATCTCATCACATTCAAAATAAGACAAAATTACTTAAAGAGAAACATTTCAATGCGATATAAGATATTGTGTTTGGACAAATGCATTTTATTTCAAGAAATCTTCTGAAGAAAATTTTGCTTGTCCCATTGGCAGATTTTGTTTTGCAAGCAAAAAAAGGAAAAATTTATATATATATATATTTATTTATATATATATATATATATAGATATACATAGAGAGAAAGAGAGAGAGAAACATAGGGGATTATCACGCTTACCGGAAGTTCCCGGATTTTGAGCACTTCCTCTTCCGGGCCATGTTAACGACAGCCGTTCCTGCTCTGTTATACTGTTTAAATCGGATAAACTGCAAACATACTCAAGTTTTCATTCTAGACTGAAATGCTACTAAGGAAGAAGTGGATCAAAGCGATCGATTCGCCGCGGTGAAGGGCCGAACTTTATAATAAAACACACGTTTGTTTGTCACAGGTGGGGCACAACACCGGCACTTCACAACATGCTAGCATTAGCCAGCTAGCGTTTACTGACGTGCTTAACATTGTGCGTCTTAAAACACACAAACATCTGAAAATCGGGTCTGTACCTCCCCGTTTCCAGTGGAACAACTGGGGACTGCCAAGAAAGGAGACGCTTTCAGATGATTGTGTGTTTTCAGCCGCACAAAGTTAGGCACGTTATCGAGCTGGCTAATGCTAACCTGCTAACACGACTGCACAGTCTGCCGGCCACAAACAAACGTGTGTCGTTTTATTATAAAGTTCGGTCCTTCACCGTGGCGAATCGGTCATTTTGATCCACTTCTTCCTTAGAATCACTTCAGTCTAGAATGAAAACTTGGCATTGGCGTTTATCCGATTTACAAAGTTTTACATAGTAGTAGCTGGCGGACAACTGTTAGCAGGTTAGCATTAGCCAGCTTGATGACGTGCCTAACTTTGTGCGGCTGAAAACACACAAGCATCTGAAAGCATCTCCTTTCTTGGCAGTCCCCAGTTGTTCCACTGGAAACGGGGGGGTTACAGACCCGATTTTCAGATGTTTGTGTGTTTTAAGACGCACAATGTTAAGCACGTCAGTAAACGCTAGCTGGCTAATGCTAGCATGCTGTGAAGTGCCAGTGTTGTGCCCCACCGGCGACAAACAAACGTGTGTTTTATTATAAAGTTCGGCCCTTCACCGCGGCGAATCGATCGCTTTGATCCACTTCTTCCTTAGTATCACTTCAGTCTGGAATCCGTGAAAATTTCAGTAGGGTTGGCGTTTATTCACGTTATTTACGAAGTAAAGCAGGGACATTGAACTGGGCTGGAAGTGGGCCGTCTAACTGTTTAAAACTGGAAGTTCGGAACACAGAAGCGTGATAATCCCCTATTATCACTTATTTTAAGTGGCCAAGAATTTTTGCTTGTAATAAGGAAAAAAATTCTGCCAATGGAACATGCAAAATTTTCTTCAGAAGATTTCTTGAAATAAGATGCATTGTATTAAAGGTTGAATATGGAATACGGACAGAACAGCGACATCGCGTGTGTTGTAGTTGCAACGGCAGAAAAACAACTCCAGCCGCTGGGATGCCAGGCTCACTGCTGATACGCAAGTGACCAACAGTCTGCAGCATGTCCGACAAGTAGCGCAGAGGAGGTTATAACTGACAGCTAACGTTAGCCATGTTAGCAAACAAGCTAGCTTACCGATCCAGGAGGAAAGTTGCCATTTCCGTGTTTTGACTCCGTGGAAAACGTTTATGTGGGTCCATTTAGTGAAGTCTTCACCTGAATTTACTCCAGGTTTTGCTCTTCTCAGGTCACTCCTCCTCAAAAACAGATAACAATATCTCCAGGGTCTGAAGCAGCTGCTTCACACATCATCTTCACGGTTTTCCCCCTGTACAAGCCTGACTATGACCAAAATATTGTTTCCACACAGAGATCGTATTTGGCAACCTGCAATGGCGGCGTGTATTGGCTTATAGACATAAATAAAATGCCATTATCGAACCCGTAAAAATTTATTTTATAATCATTTTTAGGCTAAATATAATTTTTCTAGGAAATGTTGTACTTTCATTCTGTACACCCCCAAACGACCTGTGGAGGTTTTTTTTTTTTTAATATAGCTTTTAATAAAAATGTTCCATATTCAACCTTTAAAACAAGTTCTTATATCTTACTGAAATGTTTCTCTTTAGGTAATTTTGTCTTATTTTGAGTGTGATGAGATATTTTGACTAGAAATGAGAAAAATATACTTGGTAAGATTTGAGTTTTTGCAGTGAAATTTGCCAATTAGTTTGTTTTTGAATTTATTCTACTCATAAAAAGTTAGGGATATTCAACTTTCCGTTATGTTTAAAGGAAAATGTTCACACCTTGTTGATATTATTGAACTTATGAGCAGCAGTGAGCTGCTTGGCAGAGGTCTGCGCTCTCTTCGTGCTTTTCTATTTTTATTAAAATTTGGTGCAGAAACCATGAAAAACATAACAATCTCATATGAGCAATTTTCATGGTTTTCCACATATTAACAGTTAATATCTATGATTCTCGCCAGTGAATCTTTGTCACTTTCGATGTCTAACGTGCACAGTTTCAAACCAGCACATAACACGGTGTACAGCTGTGGATCAGAGCCAATCAGAGGTGCAGACCCGCCACTTCTCTGCCTTTTTTTTCAATCATAGCGTTGTTCTTCTGTGAGCTAAATGAAGAGGGATTGAATACAGATAGATGAAAGTCCTCCACACAGACCTGAGTAGTGTTAGGAGCACCAGTAGCCACGTTTATATGGAGCCAAATATACCAATCACAATTGGTTTGACAGCTCTGTCCAAGGTGTCCAGTCAGTCTTCGAAGGCCGCTGTCCTGCAGGTTTTCTTTCCCTTCTTGCTTCAAGACACCTGACTCAAATTAAACGAATCCAACAGTATATTAATTTCTGCACAATGCCTCATTAATTTGAGTCAGGTGTGAGGCATAGAATACCTGCAGGATTGTGGCCTTTGAGGACCAGAGCTGAACATCCCCGCTCTATCTATAAAAAAGATCCATATAGCCTGCATCTCTTTCCAAATGAAAAGTGCCAAACCGAAAGGATTTTATTTTGATTTCACGGGGGTAGATTTTTCATTTTCCCAAGCTGATTGTGGTATCGTGGTTGTGTCAGTACAGCACATGCTCAGACTTGCCTGAAACGTGCAGAGTGATAGTTCCTTGGAAGATGGCGGCAAACAATGAAACTCCCTGGACATCGGCAGAAAGTTTGATATAAATTCAAACTCTGTCTCTACGCCTTTTTCTCTTTTCTCTTCTTTTCTTGTTTGCAGTGGGAGCGCATGAGTATGAAGCTGCTGCATGATTAAACTACTACAAAAACCCCAACTGTGACCATCAGTTTTTAGACCTCCATCTTTGATCAATCACGTGATGCAACATCACTCTGCACATCTAAGACAGGACCATTTTGTTTAAATGTGAGTGCATGTACACACCAGATCAGAGTAGATTAGTTCCCATGTAATTAGCTGCCCAGAAATCTTATTTCAGAATGATTTCAATCCAAAAGGGGAAAAAATCTCCATGGAAACGTGGTTAGTGAGTCCAAGAAGAAGTTAGTCACACTCAACAAATTTCTGGTCAAATGTAACGAGAGTAATCTAAGTACAGTTAAAGGAACAAACAAACAAAAAAATACAGATGAGAGAGATAATAAATCTGCACATGAACGTTTTTTCTAATGAAAAATGTGGAGCCAAAGAAATCAATCTAATACATACAGCAAACAGACACAACCACCAGAGCCAGGGGGGATGGTCGTGCTGTAAACATCTAAAACTGATGCTAGAGCCGAGCAACCACATCACACATAGACTCATGGGGACATATTCCACTTGTATAGCACTGGGATTAGCTGTGAAGTGGCTCGGTGAACACCTTGATACTGGTTCCCCTTCAGCTTAGATCATGTTGACATCAAATAGAGATATTTGGATTCATGTCGGGCCCTGGTCTTTCAATTAAAGCTTTAAAGGAATAGTTCACCCACAGAATGATTTAACTTTATTTTCCACTTACCCTCAAGGCCCTTTCAGATAGAACGCGGCAAGCGCGTTCATTGTGTATGTGGTACCGCCACATACACAACGCAGCGCAGCGCGTTCCGCAACGCTGCGCAGCGCGTTCCGCCATGCCGCGGAGCACCGCGGCGCGCAAGGTGGGCGCATGCCGCCGAGGTGGCGCTGACGCCGCTGCGCTCGAATTGAACATTTTTTAATTCGGGCGCAGTGCGCTGTGACGACATCCTAGCGCGTCCAATAGGTGAGGCCAGTTCAGGGAAAAAAAGTGGTCATTGTTCAGCCTGAAGTAAACCTGGAAGCGGTCTGTGTGAAAGAATGCAGCTCGCGGACGAGCCTGAACTCCCCACGTTCTGCCTTGTTATCAGGATCAGGTGGACCCCCCACCCTTTTATCTGCTGCTGATCTCCTCCTCCTCCCTTGGAGCAAAGCTCTTTGCTGCGACCATGAGATGTACATCTCTCACAACGAAGCGTGCCGGGGAGAAAACACTTCCTGGTCTGTCGCCTAGCAAAGCGTGCCTGACGTGTTTGCTGCCGCCGGGTCTGCCGCCGAGTCTGCGCCCTACCCCGCGGTGAACTCGGCGAAAAACGCGTTCTATCTGAAAGGGCCTTCATGGTGAGCAAGACTCTCGAACACTTCTTTAATATCTCAAATGCAGCCGTGGATCAGGAAGGCTTCTCGTTTTCCCCCAATCTTCAGACAATGGAGTTCACCGGGGCCCGAGCCAAAAACGTCCATAAAAGTCCACAAAAACTTGTCAATATTCCTCCATACTGATCGGCCAATGTAATCCAAATGTCCTAAGTGGGTAGCGTCCAGAATTTACTCGTAAAGACGTCATTTACTATATTTTTAGAGCCTAAAAAGGAGTATTGCTAACTTCCACGAAGCGCGCACATGCGCGGTCACGAAACTACGGAAGCCTCGGCGTTCAGAGCCTACTCTGCCGATAATGCAAGCGTAAAAGAAGAAATTCACTGTTTACATTGTGGTAAGAGCGCCAGAGCTGCAGACAAACCGGGACAAAGACAGGAGGGGTTGATTATTGATTTAAAGGAGTCATCACCCGGAAATCCCACTTTTTCACGTTAAAACATGTGTATTGGAACAGGACCTCAGTTATAACGTGCCAGAAACTCCGGAGAGTGAAAGTAACTGTGACCAGAATCGGCCACAAGCACGCGCTCTCCACAGTACGCAAATTGAATTTCTTTCTCCGAATGACGTGAATGAGAGAGCCTGCTAGCTGCTAAGCTAGCCTCTTTAGTGCCACCTAAAAGCAGCTGATTACCTGCCACGGAGGAGTTATGACCAGCTGTTATGACGTGAACTAGAGAGGCTGCGAGCGAGCTGCTAAGCTAGCCTCTTTAGCACCACCTGAAGGCAGCTGATTACCTAACTCTGACGATGAGGAGGAGGGGGGAGATAGCCGTGCTGAGTTGCCTCGGCAGAAATTCAGCAGTTTTCAGTGCTCTAACAGGAGGAACAGCACTACCAGGCACCAGTGGATTATACTTATCAGTGAGGATGTGCAGTCAGTAAGTGTTGCTGCTTGTGTACCTTATTATCTTTTGTGTTAGAGACCAGTAAATGATGGTTGACGAGCGGACAAGCTGCTAATGTAGCTACAGAAGCTAACACTTTTTGGTTAACTTCATGTCAGACGTCCACTCCTTATATTCATCAGAGTCCAGCCCTTTTACTCTGCGGATCCTCTCCATCAACCATACCGTTACGTTTTTATCACGTTTTTCTCTGTTGGTACATCATTTTCCTTCACCTGCTCTGTCCAAATAAAACTTTGTTTTGGCTTTGACGTTTGCCTCGTGAACGCGCTTACAGACAGGTCTAACTATCGTACGTATTCTCGCAACAAACAAAAGTTGGGGATAAAAAGAGATTAAAATGAGCTCATTAAATTTCCGTCCCATCCAACTATAATTAAAAATTCATTTAAAGATAATTTAAGAAGGATTGTGTATGTAAAACACTAGGTTTTGACACCTTTAAAAGACAGAAAGAAAAAGAAAAAGAGAACGTGCGATCTCATCTGCTGTGGCTTCTGTAGTTTCGTGAACATCGTGCATGGGAGTGCTTGCTAGACATGCAATGTAGTACTGTTTAGGCTCTTAAAATATACTACATGACGTTGTTTCGAGTAAATTATGGATGCTACCCACTCAGGACACTTGGATTACATTGAACGAACAGTATGGAGGAATATTGACAAGTTTTTGTAAACTTTTATGGACCTTTTTGGCTCTGACCCTGGCGAACTCCATTATATGAAAGTTGGGCGAAAAAGATATTTGAGATATTAAAAAATAGTTTTAGAGTCTTGCTCACCACGAGGGAAAGTGGAAAATAAAGTTAAATCATTCTGTGGGTGAACTATTCCTTTAAATGCAAACTTGACTAAAGCTTTGATAAACATTAATTGAAAGGCCTCAAATAATTTAAGGGAAGATTATATTTGAATGTCAGTATTTCCATCAGTTAGCTGTCTGTCTGGGCCAGAGAGGTTACATAAGGGTCCATTTATTCCAGGATTGTCCGAAGGTGTTTGATTGGGTGGGGAGTTTATTTCGGTTTGCTTTGTTTTTACATTGCGTTTTAATGAAACGGACCAAACCACCCGGACAACACCATGCAGTTACAACACCTGCTAACTGGGGGGGATTTTCCTCGAAAAGACAGCTGACTAAAGAGAAAAGACAATGATTCAAACTACTCAAACTGTACCAACCAGAGTTGATTTAAGGTGGACCAATACACGACAGTGTAAATGCAGACTGGAATACATAGGGGAGTGGGTAGCCTAGTTGGGAAGTGGGTAGCCTTTGGGGAGTGGGTAGCCTAATGGTAGCATCGTGGGCTTTGGCGCGGAGGACCCGGGTTCAAGTCCCCGACACGACTCCTAGGTGAACCACTGTGAGCCCTTGAGCAAGGTCCTTAACCCCACCAACACCAACCCAGGCGCTTTAAGCCCCATTTCCACCCGCGGGTCTGGGTCAGGTCGGGCCGGGCCAGGCCGGATCGGGTGGGTTTGGGTACGGATGTGTTGATTTCACGCAGTGTCCCCACAGCAACCTGTACCCTTATTCTGGAGGCGGAGAATTAGCTGGACAGCGCTGCTACGTGATTGTGTGACATCATCGCCATGTAACGCAGTTTAACCAAAACACCGGCGCCACACGTGACAGAAACAGAAAGGAGTCACCCCGGCTTTGTTTTTACGCTGGGTCACGCGGGAAGTGGCGGATTTTTCAATGAATCAGCTGATTGCTGTGTATTAGCTCCACCTCTTTGGTCCGGATCGGTTAGATCAGTACCCCTACCGAAGGGTGCCAAAAAAGTAGTCCGGGTCGGGTCGGATATAAGGGTACCCGTCCCAGTTTTTATCTGTGGAGACGCAAAAAAACGTGGTCCGATCCGGCCCGACCCGACCCAGACCCGCTGGTGGAAACGGGGCTTTAGTTAGCAGCCCACTGCTCTCTGATACTCACAGTACAGAGATGGGTGAAATGCAGAGCCCTTATTTCCCCTTGGGGATCATACAAGTATAACAATATATATATATCAAAACAGAGCAATTATTTAAACACTATAATTTCTATGTAAAATGTTAAAACTCTAACATGGGCTGGGTCCTCCAGAGGCTTGGGAGATGGATTAGCTGCTCCTTAATGCTCAAAACATAGGGACATTCCCTATTAAAAGTTGACAAAACAAGGGGAAGGAAAATCAGCAACAGGACTTTTATTAAGGTTTCACAAAAAACAACTAGTATGAGTGAGAGCCAGCTGCACCTAGTTAGATAAGAAATTGTTTTCAGTCTGTGACATAAATCAACAAAATATGAACAAGGAAAATAAATAATGTTTTAAAATTATAATCCCATCCATCCCATTTCAATAGAGGAAAATTGAATTATTTTCCATAATTCCAATGCAGCATCATGGGAGCTGGCGTCTATCCCAGCAGCTACCAGGTGAGCGTCAGGTCACACCACGGACATTTTACACCCTGGACAGGTCAACCTTTGGACAAATCACACCATGGAGAAGTTTCATCCTGTACAGGTCTGACCTTGGACAGTTCACACTCTGAACAAGTTACCCCCTGGATGGGTCACACCCTGGTCAGGTCACACTGTTGACAGGTCACATCTACCTTGATCTACAGGTCACAAGTTACCTTGTCAAGTTACACCCAGGACAAGTTATGCCCTGGACAGTTCATAGCCTGGACAGTTCACCATGTGCACAGGCCACACTCTGGACAGGTCACATGTCCATCACAGGGCAAACACAGAAACAATTATTCACGCTCACCAAATCACCAAACATGCATATCTGGCATTTTACTATTTCATGGAAAATATTAGCTGATTGTGAATCTGATGGCAGATCTCCTGAAACTCCAGCAACTGGTTTCCTCACTTCCCAGACATAAATGTCACAGTTTCATTATCTGATGTTTATGTTCTACTGGGGATAAAATATTTTGGTGAGATTTATAAATCAGTGTGTTTTGTTTTCAGTTACATTTTAAACAGTCCAAACTGGAATTGGGGTTGAACATTAATTGATTCTAAAGAAGTGTGGAGTTCAATGAAAAAACAAAAAGAATTTCAGAGGACAAACAGAGGAAAGACTGGAGGGCCTAAATGAGGGGCTTGGTGCACACACACATTGCACTTTGAAACTAACGTCAGCCACACTTGGCATCATGAATAGCCTCAGGTCTTTAATAGTCTCCCTTCTATTCACACACACACACACGTCCGCAGTCCTACACACACAAACACTCATCAATCCACACAGAGCAGTTTCCAGTTTATGTAGGCTGTGTCTGGTCTGTCTAATCGCTAGTGGAGGAAATAGTCAGGAAGATCTGGTGCACACAGTGGACTGTGAGAGCAGTGATTGACTACGACATGCGGGTGTGCACACACGCACACACACGCACTCACTCAGACAAAGCACGGCAATGCCTTTGACCTGATTCCCCGTATTTAAAGCCTTTGATTTTCTGACTACTTATTGTTCTGGTCCCAACCATGTCAACCATTCATGTCCCTCCCTAAGTCCGCTTACTCCTTTACTCTCCTTTTTTGCAACTGGGGATACCTGCACAGGGCGAGCGAGCCGAGGCAAAGCAGGAGCAGGAGATGGGGAGGGAGAGAGAGAGAGACCATGAATGACATGCTGATCGGGGGCGGGGGTGTTGGATTGTGCTGCATTGACACATAAAACCAGTGTTTCTCAGTTTTCAGATGTCTCATTGAAGGCTTTGCCCTCTTTGATATTTTAAGTAGGTATCACAACAAAAGGGCCAACAAATGGCAGGAGCAGTGCTGGAGGACTATTACGGCAGCTAATGGAGGAGTTAGTGTGTGGTGCTTTAACAAGGGAGGAGCAGAGCTCCTTCCTTGGGGAAAGGTAGGGTTACCTGGGGAGGGATACTTAAGTACTCCCCTTCCTCCTCCTCCTGATACAACATAAGAGAAACTAGTGCACAGTTTTAGCTAAGCTAATTGGTGTACTCTTACTGTACCAGGTTAAGACAAAAGTTGGGAACACTGAAGGGAGAAAAACCCTTCTCTGAAAGTGACACAGTTGTCCTACAGCTCCTTACCAATCAGCATGTCCCCTAGTCACAGAGGCTGCACAAAATACCTTTGGTAAGTCATACAGAATTAAGAGAGGCGACTCAGTGCCATTTCCATGTGTGCTTACAAATAGATAGATGGGGTCAAAGTGACTGAGTGACAATAATGTCATGGGTGAAATTGATCTGCTACACCTAGGTGCCTCCCACTTACCATGGACACACCAGTTCTGTTCCGTGGCTGTCGCTGTCTTTGGGTAGGGTCACATGGACACTTTTGTCACGATTAACCTGTTCTCAAGTCCAGAAAAGGGATTAGATCTGTATTTTTTTGTGCCACCGTGACCGTGCCAAAAGTCCGGAACAGTTGTCAGAACAGGATGGTTGAAAGAGGTCGTCTGCACAATTGTAAAGCCTGGAACACTTGATGCAAAGGGGGCGGGGGAAGGGGTGGTGTTCTGCTGCCAGAGACCCTTTCTCTGGAGCTCCCTGCCGATGCTTCTCCCAAAGTAGACATCCCTGATGCACACCAAGTAATAAGACACACGGGACACGTTTCTCGGAACTTCATCCTGGCTCTGTCTCGGTCGGCATGCTTGACATATTTACGTGCATAGACTGGCTACTGTATTAGTGACAGACATCGCACTCTCACAGGTGGTGATCCCACCAGCTTGGCTTGACTTTCTACTTGCGTCATGGTGTGATGAAGACGGTTTCGTCCTCAAAACATTTCAGAAAACAACCATGAGACCGTGCAGAGTTGTCGGACCCCTGCTGCGAAAATCCAGATCGTTCAAGTCTAGTTCGTTTGTGGAAACCCAAGAGACTGTGCCCTTAGAGGAGAATCAGTTGAACATCAACTGTGACCCTTATTCTGCTTCTGTACTGCAGCAGAGATACATCAGTCCTACCAAGGCCATCCAGTCTACCAGAATGGAATTCACAGGGCAGTTCCTCTTCCACAGTTAACAGCTCACAGTATGAATTTTGGAAACATTTTCTTTAGTTTTTCTGATTAGAGCTAGCCGAAGTGATCCTGAAGCCAAGATTAAACTATGATGTTAAACATGATTCTTCATGGTAAAAAAGGAGATGATCCAAAAGGTGACGTTCTTGAACAGCCAGTCTATGTTCCTACCCTCCCTTATGGTCAAGAGTAGTGGGAGGTGACCTGAAGAGCAAGATCGTGGATACAAGCAGTTGAAATGAGTTTCTTCCACAGTATCTGGACTAGAGACTGGATGGGAAGGTCCGGCACCCCGGGGGTGGCTCAGAGTAGAGTCATGGCTCCTCTTCTAAAGGAGCCAGATGAAGTGGCTCAGCCTTCTGGTAATGATGCCTCTTGAACACCCCAATGAGCATCCTTCTAGAAGGGGGCTCCAGGAAATACCCAGGAGATGCTGAATGGACTGTTTCTCAACCGGCCAGGGTCAACCTCAGGACCCAAATGGATTGCTCTGCAGCACTGGAAAGGAAGTTGATAGTCTATTGCAGAGCTTGACGTCAGAATTCCAGATCTTTCAGCAGCCTGGTTGTTGATTTTTCCAGAAACCCCTGCAGCCATCCTTGAGTGGCTAGACCTTGGTCTTCCGGCGTGTTCTGCTCTGCACCCACTGCCAGCTCAGAGTATTTCAGGCTCTTCTGTTCACAGGCCTCCCTGATGTCATCTTCCCAGGGCACAGTGAGTTTGACTATGAACGCAGAGTAGCGAGGATGAACGGAATGCAAGGTTAGGCCTGACGTATGGTGCGGCAGGTCTGCTAAGTCCAGTGCCATGGTCAGCTGCCCAGGGAGTGAGTTGGGTGTCTGAGCTCTTTTTGGTGATTTTGCAAGCCCTGATGAATGCTACAGAAGGTGTAAGTTGGTGAGGTGGCACAGGTAGGGAATGGATGAGGGTCCTTTTAGATTCTGAGCTGCTCGCCAGATATTTCAACTTCTGGTTGTGCTGCCAGGTGTAACAGCCTTGCAATAGGCTTGTATCAGTGACCTCTTGACCCAGTATGAACCTATAGACCCCTCAGGTCATCTGGATCCGGTCTTTTATCAGTTCCCAGAGTCAGAACCAGACAGGGAGAAGTTGCGTTCAGCTTCTATGCTCCACATGTCTGGAACAAACTCCCAGAAAGTCTCAGATCAGCTGAAACATTAGTTTATTTGAATCCAGGTTGAAGACCCACCTGTTCTCAGCTGCATTTACATAGATTTTATTCAAAAGTTAAAATCTGCACATCTCTACATTCTTTCTTTTTAATCTTAAATGTTTTTCATTTTGAATCTTGCTTATTATTTTTACCCCCCCCCCCCCCCCGCCTTTTGCTTATAATGTTTTATGTAAAGCACTTTGAATTGTTCTGTACATGAAATGTGCTATACAAATAAACTTGCCTTGCTGATGGTGTCCTCCCTAATTTGGCCCACCTGAGTTGTGTCTCTAAAGAAAGCATTGTACCTTGTGTCTCTAAAGAAAGCATTGTACCATTGCCCAAGGCTCTGGATGGGCTTCTCTGCCACAGTTGGTAAGTCTCCTTACTGATGTAAAAACGGTGATCTGCCAGCTTCCCATTCACAGAGGAAATTCTCCTGGACTTGCTGGGCTTAACTTTCATCCTGGCCCACTTGATGTTGTCCTGCAGCTTCTCAGGAAGTCGCCTGGTGGTGGTGAGAGTGGTAAATGCCCTGAATGGAGGGAGCCCAAGGCCAGGTTTAAAAACCTCCTATCCGACCGCCCATTGTGAGGCACGGATGATGACTTCCATGGCCATGGTAAATACTAATGGGGAGATGGTACATCTAGCCATATTTTCTACCTCTAGGGGCTGCCATGGATGGATGGATGGATGAAAATCTCTGGTTCTGGTTCTAGTCGAACTTTTTCCCCTTTACTTTCTGCTGTCGCTATTTATTCAGCCCAAAGACCCCATTTCAAACCCTCATGGCTCAATGCAGATTCTGGATCTGGTGAGATCCCATAAAGATACAGTATGCTATTGTTTTAATGTATGAGTAGTTCAACAGTCGAACAGCAGAACCAGACTCTACTACTTTTTTAAGTAGTATACTTCTGTTTAATAAAAGTTTATGCATTCTTAACCTCACTCTGGTGTAGAGATACTAACCCCTTTAACAAGAGGTGCATGTCGTAAGCTTGGTAGTTTTGTACGTGTGATCACACAGGGAAAGCGTTATACCATTTTAATGTTAGTGAAGATGACTAATATAGAAGCATAACCTGTTTCCTTTATGAAAACAATGTTTTCCGTTTAAAACACAACTGGAGGACTGATGTACACTAATAATCCTAAAACCATTGGTGGAGCATTAGCAGCTTCTCCTCAGAGCTTCCTGTTGGTATGACATGTAAAACAGGAAGTGCCTCATGTTTATTGGGGAATGAGAAGCATTATAGTGTCACACCTCCTGGCTGGGGTATGCAGCTCTTAAGACAGACACACACACGTTGGTCTGCTTTTTATTAGACAGCCCACCATGCTGTAGCATACACACAGACCTCATTAACATGTGTGGCCTCTGTCTCTTTATCATGGGCCATGTTCACCCAAAGCAGTCTTTCACTTCAGTGTGTGTGGTAGCACAGCACTTTAATTCACATGGAGATGCACAGTCAGAACAAAAAAGAGTGGTTTCCAGTGTTCTTCACCACTTGCAGAGATGCTACCTGCACGCTGTGTCTTTGGTCCGAACCACAGGGAAAAGAGACTTTTAGGGTGGTTTTGTTCAGTCTGCTGAGCTTTAGGTTAAACTGGGGGAAAATAGGGATCCAGATGAAAAGAATCTGGTCTTCTTCTTTTATGAGAGAATTACATGTGGTGTGAGGCTTTGGAAAATCCACATCCAAGACTAAATGTTGTGTCTTTAAACACTTTAACTTGATGGACTTACTGGACTTTTTTGCCAGGGGGATGTGCTCACCAAAACCCATTCATGATAATATTTCCAAGCTCTTTAAGCGGATGGAATTTCCAGTTAATGTTTTGTAAGGCCAAGAAAAGCAAATGTCAATAAGTCCCATTTTTTTTTAATAACTGATTTGATGGTTTTGTGACTGGCACATAAATTTGCTGCTGGTGTCACCAGAAGGGGGAAGTGTAGACCACCTTGCTCATTATGCCATGCTCACAGTAGAAGAAGTAGTTCTTCTAAAACCTCAAAAAAAAAAAAAAAATTTCACCTGGACACCCATACGAAGAAAGTAGGGAGAATGCTTCTTGAGTAATTCCTTTCATCTCTGTAACTATGGGGAGTTTTATATGAGGATATGCCAGTCCTCACTTGGTTTGTAGTTTCCAGCCTCAGACCAGGACCAGCTGGCTGCGTTGAAGTCATGCAGCTTATCACTAGTACACCAATCTACTTCAGTTCAACTATCAGTGAGCCAACAGCATTACCCAAACTGAAAATGTGAATCAGTCATGGATCCAGTAATCCTCCATCAGAGTTCATGTGGCATTATTTTTTGTCTTTTTTCTAACAACTACAATGTCTGATCATAATCTGATGAGGAAAATGTAGATAAAGTCAGACTGTGCTGACCAGATTAGATAGTGGGAAGTTTCTACAGATAAAATGTATTCTTTCAGTTTTCTTTTCCATGATGTGAACATTTTAAAGCTGAAGATCTGAAGACCCAGCTGCATGGTGGTGTGGTGGTTAGCACAGGAGCCTCACAGTAAGAAGGTTGCCAGTTTAAGTCTTGGCTAGGGAGGGGTTTGAACAGTTCCAACAGTGGCCTTCCAGAGTGGAGTTTGCATGTTCTCCCCCTACGTATTTGTGGGTTCTCTCCTCCCACCGTCCAAAGACATGCATGTTAAGTCAATTGATCACTCTAAATTGTCCCTAGGAATGAATGTGAGTGTGAATGGTCGTCTGTCTCTCTGTGTTGGCCCTGCGACAGACTGGCAACCTGTCCAGGGTGTCCCTGGCCAGATAATAGCTTGGGTTGGCTCCAGCAACCCAAAGACCCTAAACTGGATAAGAGAATGAATGAATAAAGGATAGAGATTATGCATCAGTCTGTTCTAGCTCAGAGAACTGATTGTTCTTCATTTAAATGTTTGATTGAGTCCAGAAAGAAAATTTGATTTTGATAGTTTAGATGTGATTTAGGATTTGATGTCCAGTCCAAATCATAGCAGAATTTGTGACATTGGTTGGGGTTGGGGTGGTATTCCGGACCGAGATCGCGTTCATGAGCCAAACAGGCTAAGAATGAGAATCTCAGGTGGCGCTGCTCTCGGAGTCACCGTAGGTGAGGACAAGATGCACGTACAAGAAGGTTCTCACAACTTCTGTTTCCTCCAAAAAGCGACATTATGTTTGTACGAGGAGCTGGATATGCTTTCATCAGATCAAATATTGATAAAAGCTTTTACTTCCTTGTAACTCCACGTCTGACCATGAGCCATCTTTATAAGTACTGCAGTCCCACACGTGTGTTTGTTGTCGTAGAATTTATCCACGTTCTCCAATGTTTGACCCACAGTGCCCATGCAATTTGTAGTCCATTTCCTGTCTTTGGTTCACTTGAATCGGACCAAGACCTGTGTTTGCAGGCGGACCGAGTCCGGCTGTTTGTTCTGGATCAGAGTCCGTTTGCGCATTCATAACTCCCCCAAACAAAGCGGACTTTCTGAGCAAATGGACTCTGATTCGAATCAAAAGAGCTTTGTGAATGTGCCCTTAGTTAACACTTCTGCCCCATGGCTAGAAGCTCCATCATGCTGGAAAGGGCATCGTTTGTCACTAATCTGTTCTTGGATGGTTGGGAGAAATTGTCCTTGGGGATGTTCTGGTACTGTTCTCTAATCATGGCTGTTCTGAGACAAAATTGTGGTTGAGCCCACTTCCTTGACTGAGAGGCAACCCCACACATGAATGTTCCCAGCATGCTTTACTGTTGGCATGACACAGGACTGATGTAGAGCTCACCTTTTCTTTCCCAATCAAGCTTTTTCCAGGATGCCCCAAATTATGGGACAAGGGATTCTTGGCAGAATACCAGTCTGTCCCTGATGGTCTTCTTGGAAAAAGGTGGCTTCTTTGCTTCTCTTTGCCTTCCTCCAAATGCCTTTACCTCACTGTTGATGATGTCAAGCCGCACCATTAAACCATCCAGTCTGTTATTCTAACTCAGTCAGGAGGAGAGGTTGAACTCAGGTCTTGTCCTCATCAACACTCACACCTGTGTTAATGGGAGAACCATTGAAATTATGCTAGCTTGCAGTGAAAATGGTTTTGAAATTAAGTTCAATTTCATGGTAAAAAAAAGTGACTTTGCAAATAATTACAATTCATCTGATCCTCCTCATAACACAGTATTATGGAAACTTCCATCATAAAAACTGAAAACCAAACTCTGTGAACATTGATACTTGTGTCATTCTCAAAGACTGTTGGCCACAGCTGTATGCAAGAATAATACTTCAAATGACAATTAAATGCCCCTCCAAGTGTTACTTTTCCTGCCATTTGTTGCTCCTGTTCCAACTTTTTACAGACGTGTTGCTGCATCAGATTCACCATCAGAGATGATTTTCCATCAAATGGTCTCAGTTTCATTATCTGGTATGTTGTTTATGTTCAACTGGCAATAAAATATGTTGATATATGGAAATAATTGACTTTTATTTGTGTGCTTTCATAGTGCTTCCCTCTTCCTGTTTTTTTTTTTTTTTGCTGTGTGCACCGACACCACATGGGTTTGAATGTCTGATGTGAAAAGATCAGAGAATACCGAGGGACCCTTAACTCTTAACCTCTCCTCCTATTTGTGTGTTTTTCTCCCTTCCTTTAAACTGGGATCCTGCTATCGGCCCTGAGCGCTTCATCAGGTCACCTTAAGTGTCACTCACCACAATGGACCGAAGCTTAGAGAGCAGCATCCCTGGATTCACTGGGCTCTTACATCACTGGCTGAGTTGACATGTTTGACTTTGGAGAAGATTCTGGAAGTGCCCTTGAAAGAGAGGAAGCACATTTATCTGTACTTATTTCTACTAAATTTATAGGATGTAAAACAGAAAAACCGTCACATTTCTGTTTAGAAAGTATAAAAAAATGCTCCAATGTGAAAAATCACAATGCAGTTCTAAGCAGCTTCCATCCAAAGAATAGAAAGCCTGACTCCAACCCTGTTGTTGCTCTCCCACACGGCCTCCCTCCTCTGCAGACTCATTGTTTCTCCCTCTCCGCCCAACTCCTTTGAATTCCCCTCAACCTCTCCTGGTCTCAGACTCCCTTATGTACCTCCTTCCCAACCTGTGCTCCTCCACCCCCTCCCTGGAATGGCAGACTTGCAGGTGGACAGCTGAGCTTTGTGCTGAATGACACTAGAAAGGTCTAACAGTGCAGATCCAGCTGGTACATCTTCTGTCTTTTTGCTGTCATGCTGCTCTCACGCTGGAATTAATTTCAGGTCCAAACTTTCAGTTCTGGCTGTTTCTGGGAGTCCAAAACATTTGGATCCTGGTAAGAAGGTCAGCTTTGGCAGATTGTTCATGGTGTGGAGACCTTCAAGGGGCATTAACATAGCTGCAGCATGTCTGCTGAAAGACTAAAGCAAACAGATCAGCCCCTGAAGTACCTTCAAGACAGATGTCTGTCATCTGCTCAGCGAGCTGACTGAGTGATATGAGGGTCACTCTGAGAGGCAGTGAGGTTTCCAGCAAAGCCAAAGAAAACACACTGTTCTTCTTTAAGATAATTAGTTGTGGTGTTATCCATCTGCTCATCTGATCCATAAATAGATCCATGCCAGGACCTCTTCGTTTAGGCTCCCCCGCTCTGACAGCGTGACTCTGAAACCCCCAGAAAAGTTTCCTCATCCATCTTCTGCTCCCTCAGCCGGGGCTTTTTCACATAGCGCCCCCTGTGGAGCCCCAGAGATTGGTTAATAGTGGAGGGGCAGGCTGGGAAATGAAACAACATTCAGTTTCAAATGAGCTTCTTCTAGCAGGTTCTTCATCACTGTCAGCTGGAGGGAGCTTCCAGCTGTCAATCAAACACTGCTGACGTTGGCACACACAGAGGAGCCGTGAGCTGCAGGTCATTAAATCTGCCTGATGCACGACACAGCTGAAGCTCTGCAAACATTTCACTTCCATTTGAGAATATGTTGGGCCAGTATCATACTACTGGGGCTTGCATATATATATATATATATATATATATATATATATATATATATATATATATATATATCCTATATACATGTTCATATGCAGCAACATTTGATTAACAACTCTTAAATATATTGAACTAAAAATGTAGTTGAGAGATTCAGTTTTCACATCATTGGTAACTAATTATGTATTTGTACATATAGTATGTATCTCTCTCTCTCCTCACTCTCTCTTTATATACAATATATATATATATATATATATATATATATATATATATATACACACATATATATATATATATATATATATATATATATATATCTCACAGTGGGTACGGAAAGTATTCAGACCCCTTTATACTTTTCACTCTTTGTTTCATTGCAGCCATTTGCCAAAATCAAAAAAGTTAATTTTATTTCTCATTAATGTACACTAAGCACCCCATCTTGACAGTAATAAACAGAAATGTAGAAATTTTTGCAAAGTTATGAAAAAAAAAACAAAAACTGAAATATCACATGGTCATAAGTATTCAGTACTTTGCTCAGTACTGAGTAGAAGCACCTTCTGAGCTCGTACAGCCATGAGTCTTCTTGGGAATGATGCAACAAGTGTTTCAAATCTAGATTTGGGATCTTCTGCCATTCATACTGGCAGATTGTCTCCAGTTCTGTCAGTCTTGATGGTGAACGGTGGTGGACAGACATTTCCAGGTCTCTCCAGAGATTATCAGTTGGGTTTAAGTCAGGGCTCTGGCTGGGCCAGTCAAGAATGGTCCCAGAGTTGTTCTGAAGCCACTCCTTTGTTATTTCAGCTGTGTGCTGAGGATCATTGTCTTGTTGGAAGGTGAACCTTCAGTCCAGTCTGAGGTCCTGAGCACTCTGGATCTCTCTGTACTTGGCCGCATTCATTTTTCCTTCAACTGCAACCAGTCGTCCTGTTCCTGCAGCTGAAAAAAAAAACCATAGCATGATGTTGCCACCACTATGTTTCACTGTTGGGATGGTATTAGGCAGGTGATGAGCAGTGCCTGATTTAGAATTAACTCCAAAAAGTTCAGTCTTGGTCTCATCAGACCAGAGAATCTTATTTCTCACAGTCTGGGAGTCCTTCATGTGTTTTTGGCAAACTCTATGCAGGCTTTTATATGTCTGCACTGAGGAGAGTCTTCCATCGGGCCACTCTGCCATAAAGCCCCGACTGGTGGAGGCTGCAGTGATAGTTGACTTTGTGGAACTTGCTCCATCTCCCTACTGCAGCTCTGGAGCTCAGCCACAGTGATCTTTGGCTTCTTCTTTACTCTCTCACCAAGGCTCTTTTCCCACGATTGCTCAGTTTGGCTGGACGGCCGGGTCTAGGAAGAGTTCTGGTCGTCCCAAACTTCTTCCATTTAAGGACTATGGAGGCCACCGTGCTCTTAGGAACCTTTAGTGCTGCAGAAACTCTTTTGTAACCTTGTCCAGATCTGTGTCTCGCCACAATTCTGTCTCTGAGCTCCTTGGACAGTTCCTTCCACCTCATGATTCTCATCTACTCTGACATGCACTGTGAGCTGTGAGGCTCTTATATGGACAGGTGTGTGTCTTTCCTTATCAAGTCCAATCAGTTTAATTGAACACAGCTGGACTCCAATGAAGGAGCAGAACCATCTCAAGGAGGATCAGAAGAAATGGACAGCATGTTGAGCTAAATATGAGGTCACTGCAAAGGGTCTGAAACTTATGACCACAGTTCAGTTTTTCTTTTTTAATAAATTTGCAAAAATTTCTACATTTCTGTTTTTTTCTGTCAAGATGGGGTGTACATTAAAGAGAAATAAAATTAACTTCTTTTATTCTAGCAAATGGCTGCAATGAAACAAAGAGTACAAAGTTTATAGGGGTCTGAATACTTTCCGTACCCACTGTACACACTACATTGCCAGAAGTATTTGCTCACCCATCAAAATTATTGGTTCCAATCACTTCCATGGCCACAGGTGTATAAAATGAAGCACCTAGGCATGCAGACTGTTACATACTTTTGTGAAAGAATGGGTCGCTCTCAGGAGCTCAGTGAATTCCAGCGTGGAACTGTGATAGGATGCCACCTGTGCAACAAATCCAGTAGTGAAGTTTCCTCACTCCTAAATATTCCACGGTCAATTTTAGCTGTCTTATAAAAAAATGGAAGTCTTTGGGAATGACATCAACTCAGCCACTAAGTGGCAGAACATGTAAATTGACGGAGCGCGGTCAGTGGATGCTGAAGCGCATTGTGCGAAGAGGTGGCCAACTTTCAGCAGAATCAATCACTACAGACCTCCAAACTTCATGTGGCCTTCAGATCAGCTCAAGAACAGTGCGCAGAGAGCTTCGTGTAATAGGTTTCCATGGCAACCAGCTGCATCCATCCATACATCACCAAGTGCAATGCAAAGTGTTGGATGCAGTGGTGTAAAGCAGCCGCCACTGGACTCTAGAGCAGTGGAGGCGTTCTCTGGAGTGATGAATCGCGCTTCTCCATCTGGCAATCTGATGGAGGAGTCTGGGTTTGGCGGTTGCCAGGACAACGGTACTTGTCTGACTGCATTGTGCCAAGTGTAAAGTTTGGTGGAGGGGGGATTATGGTGTGGGGTTGTTTTTCAGGAGCTGGGCTTGGCCCCTTAGTTCCAGTGAAAGGAACTCTGAATGCTTCAGCATACCAAGACATGTTTTGGTCAATTCAATGTTCCCAACTTTGTGGGACCAGTTTGGAGCTGGTCCCTTCCTCTTCCAACATGGCTGTGCACCAGTGCACAAAGCAGGTCCATAAAGACCTGGATGCAGAGTCTGGTGTGGAGGAACCAGACTGGTCCTGACCTCAACCCGACAGAACACCTTCGGGATGAATTAGAGCGGAGACTGAGAGCCAGGTCTTCTAGTCCAACATCAGTGTGACCTCACAAATGTTCTTCTGAAAGAATGGTCAAAAATTCCCATAAACACACTCCTAAACCTTGTGGACAGCCTTCCCAGAAGAGTTGAAGCTGTTCTAGCTGCAAAGGTGGACCAACGTCATATTGAACCCTATGGATTAGGAATGGGATGTCACTGAATCTCATATGTGAGTCAAGGCAGGTGAGCGAATACTTTTGATAATATAGTGTATATTTATAAATATATATATATATGTACAGTAGTACTTGAAAGTTTACATGCCTTCCCATTAAAGTATGAGCTATAAATCAATAAATAAAATACTAAATCAAAATTCAGTAAACAAAATTATGATTTGAACTTTTGGTTTAAAAACAATTAAAACAAACAAAAAAACAAAAAACAAAACTACACAGATATATTAAGGCACCTTGCCTATACAAATTTTCACATTTATTACTTTCTAACTCTACATTTCATTATTGTGCTAAAGCTTCACATAAGAAATGGGAAATACATGTGGTGCTGGTCTGCCACCAGAATTGCAAAGACTTTTCATTTTATAGGGAGTCAAATGTGTAGAAATGATGGAAACCAGCTGGAGATCTAGATGCTAAAGCAGTAGATGGTTCTTTCTGGAAAGGATGATCTAGAACCAGTCTGACTAAAGAAAGTCAAACAGCACAGCTGATTCTCTGCCCGCCTCCACAAACTCACACACCATCCCACCATATATGATGTTAGTGCTTACAGGTGTGTCTGGCTTACATGTCCGTTGGTTTGTAGTTGTTTTTTTCATGTATTTGTGTGTGTGTGTGTTATTTAAGCATGCTTACTATGTGAGTGTCCTCTACGTGGGTGTGTGTGTGAGTGTGTGTGTGTGTGTCAGAGCCATTGATGGCCTCTAAAGTTTCATCCTTCCACAATCATTTGCCTGTTGGAAGGTGCAGCCGCTCTGCAGGTATCTGAAACCTGCAGCTAACAATCAAAGAGCTGTAGGAGTATAGGACAGAGCTATCTGGTTACAGAGGGAGAGCGAGTGAATGAGAGACAAAGAGTGACAGTGGGAGAATGAGAGAGTCGCAAGAAAGAGAAAGCATGTAAGAAAGAGAAAGGGACAAAAACATTGCTGAGGCTGTTTCTTTTATTTTTCAATCTTATGGCAAAATATATTTTTCTGTGTAAATCTGTTTCTGAAGCATCTTCAGCGGCATTCGTCGGCTTGTTCTCATTTCCTCTGTTCTGCAGAGAACAAATTTATCCCACGATGAATACACAGCAGACGCAGACATGGCCTGCCGTTTGTCTTTCTTCTCTCCATCCTCATGAAGATCATCCTTTCACTATGAGACAGAAACATGCACACCACCGTCTTCTTCAGATATACTCACTTTTAGATACAACATCATTCCAGCTCTGTTCTTGTGACTTCATTTAGTCATTTGGCAAAAACGAGGGGCTAAAAGATATTCTTACCAAATGATTCACTTTAAACTTTTAAGATTGTTCCTCAGAATAAATTCAGCTCATTCAGTCATTTTGCAGCTCCAGCTTTATTTCATCGATGATCTGTGGACTGTGTAGACTGACCGTGGATTGCATTTGGAACAAGCCTGTCTCTGATGTGGCCGATTGCTTTGCTGTCGTCTGTGCTGAAAAAGTCATGCAGTAAAAGGTTAAAACTGCAGAGAAGTTAGTTATCAGACAGTCGGCACGAACAATAAGAAGTGATGTCACAAATCTGCTGAACAACTCGCTACACTTGCAAATGCACATAGTTGCAGAGAGTTTGATAACAACACCAGTCGTCCTCAAAATGATAAATATCATCCCATTAAAGAAAAGGCTAGATTTACAATAGTTATTCAATTAACAAGAAACTAATAATAAATAAAAATCTACAAAATTATGATTTAGTGAAGTATATTATTGCTTTTAATTGTGGTTGGAAATAATAATTAAAAACAAACAAACTAAACTGTCCCAGACAAATTAGAGCTCATGAACAGTGGACCAACATACCTGTCGACAGGTACAGAAGTCTGATTGGACGTTACAGAAAACACCTGGTTGCAGTGATTGTCCCAAAATTGTTTTCAACAAAATTTTAGCTTCGGGGCCCCATTATGCTTGTTTACTTGTTTTATTTTTTGTGTTTTTGTTTGTTGTATTTCTTTTGAACCACTTAATCAAAATTAATGTTATGGTTTTCATAGAATTTTTATTTACTATCACTTGTCAATTTTAACTTATTTCATTGATAGATGAATTTTTTGCTTCTTTTATCGGATGGTATGAATAATTTTGAGCACGACTGTAATTATAGCAGCTAAAACAGGCAAAAGCTCCATAATCGGATGCTCTTTCATTGTTCAACACAGGGTTAGGTGACGTGGGATGAGTTTTATGCTGCTATATAAATATATACCACTGAATGAATTTAAATTAAACATTTTTATTTTTCACGTAAATACTTTTTTTCTCCAGTCCATTGAAGGATTTTTTTTTCCCTGAAGTTATTAACTTGGTAGCCTAATACTGATTAATAATAAGCAATCAAATGTTTCAGATTACCTCAGATTTCTTTTCTTTTGTTTGAACCTGGTCATTAATATGAATATACCCTCCTGCTTAGAGTCAAGGCGGAAAAGTGTTTTTGCAATTTCTGTTTTTGTGTGATGACTCAATGAAAATTTTTTTTGAACAAATGAAAAAGAGAAAAAGAAACATATATGAAGACAAAAGAAAACAATTTTAAAAGACCTAAAAAAATGATAATACTGTTTCATCATCAAAATCAAAATCCTTATATTAAAAAGTTTGAAAAAGGAGTGGGAAGAAGTATAAATGTTTTAGGAATCTCCACCCCTTCCTACACATCATGTTATGTATTTACAGCATAATCTTATGATTTTGTGAGATTTCCTAACTAAATGGATCTAAAAAACCCTTACCATTTTCATTTTTAGAAGATATGTTTGTTTCAATTTGCCAGCATGTCCACTCGTGGACAACAGGACAGTTTTAGTCCACTGCTTTCGTCCAGCATCTCCAGGCCTCTCTGATCATGCTACATGGCCCTGTCTCAGATAAAAATGGATTTTTCTTCACCATCTCCTCCTGTTTCAGGCTGAAACTCATCCTTTTCCTCATTTAAAGGCTCCCAGTTAGAATCTGTCCGTATGATTTCCTCTCTGCTTCACGTCTTCCTCCTAAATAACAATGTTGAGTCACTAAATACATTAAAATGGTTTTGACCAGAACCGACATTCATAAAAGACCATTTGTTTCAAAACAGAAATAATTAAACTCTTTTAAGGGGTAAAAATATTAATGACATGTTAATAAATAAGACTATATACAATTATCATGGTGAAGCTAGCAATACATAGAGAGCATGTTGCTTTGTTTTCCTCTTACCATAAATTCAACTTCCAGTGTTCACTGACCTGCACAGAAACACTGAGACAGCAAAGCAACTTCTGAGCAACAAGTTCAAACAAACAGTTCAAATTAAAACAACACAGAATAAAATCAATAACATCTAGCTGAATGAGTATAAGCGTTATTTACAGTTAGAGCAGATGTGCTCTAAACGCAGCATATGAAAAGTGTAAATAAAGTATGCGTCAATGTGTTTTGGTTTCAAATGTGTTTTTTCGTCTGTCAACCATTTTAATTGAAAAAAAAAAAAAAAAAAAACATAGTTACCAGTGTGCAAACCATCACATGATTTATCACTGGAAAGTCCAGGATGTCCTCTACAGAGGCCTGCGGGGTTTGACAAGATAAGTCAAAGTAGTAAAAGAAGACAAAGGTGAAAAGAATGTCCATTATAATGGACATAAATGAATGGGCGGGGTCACAGGAGGGTATGTTTACATAAAATGCTAAATGAGGAAAAGAATCACGGCACATGAACAAGCAGGAACACATACTGAATCCATTCACACAGATATGTGAAAAAGAAAGTGCACCCTCATATGATTCTTAGTTTCCACATTTTAGGGCATAATAAAAATGACGGCCTTGCCAAGTATGAAATGAGGTGTTTACAACCTCAGATGTATGACGTATTGCACAGTGGAGTTTTTTTTCACACACTGCATCGGGATTTTAACTGAGGATACCCCTATAGCCTCAAGAACAGAGCAGGTCAGCAGCAGCTAGATGCCATCAATCACATAACAAACTAACATTTAATTATCAAATAACATTATACCTGCATTAGGGTCAAAGAAGAAATAAAGGGTATAAAAAATGGATGGCTCATTAACTGGTTAACCCATTATTCCCACCATGGACAACCTGAGTTAACTGTTTATCATCAGTGGGAGCTCCTCTATAAAAGAAGAAAATGTCCCAGCAGGTTCAGTCCAGGGTCAAACCAATGCTGTAAAAAACCCAGATCTCCATCCCAGACTCTCCAGGTCTCAGTCAGACCCCGGATCTCCAGCCCAGACTCTCCAGGTCTCAGTCAGACCCCGGATCTCCATCCTAGACTCTCCAGGTCTCAGTCAGACCCCGGATCTCCATCCCAGACTCTCCAGGTCTCAGTCAGACCCCGGATCTCCATCCTAGACTCTCCAGGTCTCAGTCAGACCCCGGATCTCCAGCCCAGACTCTCCAGGTCTCAGTCAGACCCCGGATCTCCATCCTAGACTCTCCAGGTCTCAGTCAGACCCCGGATCTCCATCCTAGACTCTCCAGGTCTCAGTCAGACCCCGGATCTCCATCCCAGACTCTCCAGGTCTCAGTCAGACCCCGGATCTCCAGCCCAGACTCTCCAGGTCTCAGTCAGACCCCGGATCTCCATCCTAGACTCTCCAGGTCTCAGTCAGACCCCGGATCTCCAGCCCAGACTCTCCAGGTCTCAGTCAGACCCCGGATCTCCATCCCAGACTCTCCAGGTCTCAGTCAGACCCCGGATCTCCATCCCAGACTCTCCAGGTCTCAGTCAGACCCCGGATCTCCATCCCAGACTCTCCAGGTCTCAGTCAGACCCCGGATCTCCATCCCAGACTCTCCAGGTCTCAGTCAGACCCCACACACTAAAAACTCCTGGGTCAAACTGCTGGGTTGAAAAAGGACCAACTACTGTCTGGGTTATTTCAACCCAGACATTTGGGTTGTTGACACAACTTCTGGGTTAAAATAACCCAACATTGTTCTCAATATAACCCAACTTCTGGGTCAAATATTCAGCCTGAGAGTTGGGTCAAAAATAACCCATTATGGAGTTTTTAGTGTGCAGATCTCTGTCTCAGACATCTGTCTCAGGTCATTTTCACACAGGACCCATTTAGGTCGACCTAACAGGGTTTTGGTACCAAACACGGCGCGACTGGGTCTGTGTGAACACGCCACTCACGCTCGTATTCGACATAACTCGCCCGCTCTCAGACCGGCTGTACAGGGGGGTTTTGGAGCAGCTTGCGTCGACCTAAAATGCGGCGCAAGTGATGTGTGAAGGCGCACCAACTTTAGCTCAGCCTAATTCCCAGACACTCCGTCTTTTTGAACTAAACAGGTATCTGTAGGCAGCTGTGCTATTGGGATATCCTTCTTATTGACAGTGTTATATGACAAATAACAGGGTTACACGGCATGCTTAACTGTAACGTTTAGTATCATTTTGTGTTTGCTAGCTACTAATGTATTTCAAATGTTATGATCAATAGGGGCGTTCACAAACACTGGACAAATTACCAACAAGGGCTTAACAAACTGAGCGTTAATGCTCATGTTTACAACTCACGGTACCTGGCTATTTGCCGATAATATCTGTGTATGGTCCGAACTTCATGGTTCAACAGAATAAATCTGCGTCTTGCTCTGGTTTGTCTGGAAATCCAGCCACCTCCAGTGCATGACAACAATGTTCTCCATATGCAACCATGTCTCATCTTCAACATGCTCCATCAACGTGTTTTGTTTACAACACAGCCACACTTTACAGCTGGAACACGTCTACCTACTGTACATCTGGTTGCCATGGATGCACAACGCTCCAGTCTGTAGAGCGACTGCTGGCCACGGTGATTAAAAAGTAGATGTGAAATGGATGTATAGTTGAAAATTGAAACATTGTAACCTTTTCACTGCTGCGGCAGCGCCTGGTGAAAACAACCTCCGTCTCAGTTTGCATCTTAGATGTTAAAGTTGATGACAGCCTAGTTAGAAAGATACTGAACCAGTATGAACTAGTATGGCTTGTTGGGGGTGGCAACACGGCTTAGGTTGGCAAAGCTGCGTCTGAACAGACCAGCAGACTTCTGGAACAAACCAGACCAGACCAAAGTGGACATGTTTGGTCATTCAGCCTCACATTTGGAGTAAACCAAACACAGCACCTCATACCAACTGTCAAGCACGGTGGTGGAGGGCTGATGATCTGGGCTTGATCTGCAGGACCTGGACACCTTGCAAAGTCATCCTGACTGAGATGCCATGGAGGGACCTTCAGAGAGCAGCAAAAATCAACGAACTGAAGCAACGTTGGAGAGTACAGCAGAGCAGAATTCCCCCACAACCATGACAGACCCAATAACCTCATCAGAAAACCACGATTGCACCTTCCTGCTGCTGTTGTCCACTTGGTTTCCATAATGATGCAGTACAATGCTGTATATCGTGCATTGTGACAGGTGGTTGGAACGGACTTTTTATTTCAGCTTTATTAGCACAGCACCAAGTTCCAACAAAAGGCAACACAAAGCATTTTACAGATGATCAATCCAAACCCGTCACAACGTACGACTAGTCTACTCGTCTTTTCAGAAATCTGGCCATTAAGACTCTAAGTTAAGATTGTTCTTTTGATTTGAACACCACGTCCTTTATTTGGTTTAGTTGTCAGAGATTAAGCCGGTAAGTTTATTAGTCAAATAAAAGTTAGACATTCAGATAAAAATAAGCGGTTTTATGGATGAAGGTAGGAATCGGTGTCGTCTTTCCATTGAGATAGAGGGAAAGTTAAGTCTGTTCTCACTGTAGGCAATCGCAGACAGGACATGAAACCGTGTGAACAAAAGATTCAGCTGCATTCAACATTTGCATCAACATTTTAACCACAAGAATTGCTTCCCCTTATTCTTCTGACATAATTGCTCTTTTTTTGTTTGCCCTCTTTTACACGTCCGGACCTGTAATTCACCACAGGTCATCACTAAAAATGAAACTGTTGTTTTTAAAATGCATTTTTCCCAGGTTAAAGTATTCTAAACCCTGACTTCCAGTTGTATTCGAAAGCTTTGGAAAGCGTCCTTAAGCAAACCCACACAGAAGCTGAGGCAGAGTGAGCTGAAATAAAAGAAAGGGGGGAAGAGGGAGCCGGGGAAAAATAGTTGCCAATTTGTTTGCTGTGTGCTGGAACTGTACTAGACTTCTTTCTGAAGCGCCTGACAAGCAGGTGAGATCAAAGTCATGGGGACAAAAGAGGCTCAGCAGCGATTTGTCAGGAGACGAGAGGCAGCGGCTGGATTCAGCCCTCTGATCACCGCCTCACCAAAGAAATCTGCCCATGAGAAAAAGTACAGCAGAAAGGGTTCAAAGGTCATTTTGATTTGCTCTGGATTACTGGTACCTCCTTTTCCCTCCATTAAAAGGGGGGCAGGGGTGGGGGCAAGAAAAGAACCTGGCTAATAACCTTTGTATTATTGCAGAAAAGAAACCCTTTTGTGCCAAGAGGGGTTTTGGGAGGTGGTTGGTGGGGGGAGAATTTTTGGGGAGGTCAATTAAAAAAGGAGCCCTGAAATCCTTGCTTTCATTCATGGCTGAAGGAAAGAAAAGGAGAAAGTTAAAATGTATGCTTTTTGGTTGTGTGTCAGAGCACTTCTCCTGGCTGGCTTTGGATTCATTTGTCAAGTCTGTGATGGCAAAAGGAATTGTTGGGGAATGTTTCAGTTGGGTAAATAATGAAGTATTGACAGATTTTCACTCGTGAAGCAAAAGCTGTCCTCATTGTCGTGTTTCTTCTAAACACAGGTGCGAATGCAGCTAAAATGCAGCGAGTGTGCGTGCTGGGATCCGATCACTCCAGTGACATCGGGAGGTGGTCAGGAATGTGAGTGTGCAGTGTAATGTGAAGTCGAATGGCTCCCTGGCCACACTGAAGGACCAATTAGTCAACTTTGTATTGTGGAAGTAGCAGGACAAAGCCCCCGAACACAGTTGATTTGTCTCTGCCAGACAATTTGGGAAAGGTTGTGAAGTTTGTACCCGAGCCAAGCATCAAACAGCTGCTCCAGCCCTCTGCTCCTCCGCTGAGCACATTGTGAATTTGTTTCTGCTTGGCTGTCTCTAAAGCTCCCTTCAGTTAAAAATAAAGCAGACATCCACAAACAAAGATGAATTTGCAAAATACATTTGCTGCAGAGAGCCTCAACCTTTCCCCTTTCATGCCCTCTAAGAAAAACCACACGTCAATGCATAAATAAATTAATGCATAAATAGATGAATGCATGAATACATTTTTTTGTTCTTTTTTTAATTTAAAAAAAAAAAAAATTAAAAAAAGGAAAACGCGTTTCTCCATGCAGTTTTGCACATGTGAAAAGATGTTTCTTTTCGTATGTTTCACTTGGGGAAACGTCATTTTGGAATATTTTCATGGTAATATGTGAAACCCATTAGATTATACAGGATATAGAAATTCACATGGGTTTTTACATGTGATTATTTGGGTTTCATATGTGATTATATGGGATTCTCATGGGACTTTACCAACCTGATCTCAATACGTGAAAAGCGAACAGCCTTGAGGCCCACTCGTTTACGTTTCCCCAACACACAACTGCTTCAAATTACTTGCATCTGACAGGTAACGTTGCGCAATGTTAAACGTCGAGTCCAACGTTTCCCCCCTGAAAATAAACGCCAGACTTGTGCAAGTGAAATCCATCTCAAACCTTGACTTTGGGCCTTTACTCGCGTGCAGTGGTGCGTTTGAATGCAACTCTCTCCCCGTCTGTAATTCGCTCTTTCGCTTTGTTCTGGTCTGTTCGGGACGTTTCTGGGTGGAGATTTCTGTTTATATCACCAGCCAATGACAGAGCTAAGAGCATGACGGTGTGTGGGAATAAGCTCATGATTGGAGCAGACGCCAGTCACTTGAACTCTCGAAGAAAAAAAAAAGAAAGAAAGAAAAACGGCGGATGCACCGAAGAAAAGGTAAAAGCTTCAGATAATGCAACTTGGAAAACCAGGGCTAATATTAGTTTGGCTTTTACCCGCTTCTGAGCTCTGAAGGAGGCTTGAAGCTGAATAGGCTGAAGAACGAGGCGGCCATTAGCCTGAGAGGGAGGCGCTCAGTTTGAATACTGTTGTTTGCAAACAGAAACGCTGAAGGGACTTCGGACTCTACCTTTAAGTCAATGGTGAAGCTCCTGGTGTCCCGAACACAAACTTTTCTGCCTCAAATTACGTGCTGCAGACACGTAAAATTGTGCAATGTAAAATCAACAAGTCCTCAAAAAGAAAATCACACCCATATTAGGTCCTTTGTGCATGCACAATAACACGGACTATATTACATTTTTAATATCCACTTAGTTTATATATGCCATCCATTTTATTTATTTTTTTGTCATGGCCTACATTCTTTCAGGTTTTTTGGTTGCTTGTTGCCTGGGGAAACCTGGAATTGATCTCCTGAACTTCTGGACTATGGACACCTGCTGTGTGTCCAAGCCTATTTCTCAAGAGCCAATATTCTCCAGTGGTTAGATGCATTCGTTCCCCATCACCTGAATTACCTCATGCACTTTTCATTCTGCTCTGCAGAGGTAACGAGCCAAGTTGCAACACATTTGCTCTCGAGGAATACACTTGCACACAGAGCAGGTGTCCATCATCCAGAAGTTTGAGATTTCAATTCCAGGTTCCTCCAGACAACATGCAACCAAAAAACCTAAAAGAATGTAGGCTGCGTCAAAACAACAACAAAAAACTATGGATGAAATATATAAACTAAGTGGATATTAAAAATCTAATAAAGTCCTTTTTTGTGCATGCAAAACAACCTATTATGGGTGCGATTTTCTTTTCGAGGATTTGTTGATTTTACGTTGCACAGTTGAAACATAATTTAGTGGAAAATTTTTTGGGCCGAGTTCCCATTGACTTAACCTGCCAACTTTGTGGAATATTGAGGGGGGGGAATATGGGCTTTTGGGGGGTGAAAATGTTTCAAAATTGCATGTTTCCCACATGCAAATGTGTCTCATCTTTGTTATACATATATCTCACATGTGCACATGGGGTTACATGTGAAATGTGACTTTGCTGTAAAGGTGGTTTCCTGGGGGTCTGACCTCTATAAGTCCAACATTTCCTCCACCTTCTCTGAAGCCTGCTGGAAGACTTTCTCTGAGACCAGCAGCACACAAAGCTTCTCTTTTTCACTTTTACAGTTTTTAGTTCTAGATTATGGCATTTTGGAAAAAAATATGGTTGCATTCAGCGTGGGAGTTTATTTGTTGTACCAAAGCTGAATCTACTTGCCACAAGTGGTTTGATTTTTTTTAATGAGCAGAAAAAAAAACTCAACTTTGTGTGACAACTTCATGAATCTCGGGCAGCAAAGAGTTTTTTCTCTGGGATTACTTATGAAACCTGATGCAGTTCCCACCATAAAAACGCCTCATGGACAGACAACAACACCGGTGAGTAAATCCATTTTCCAGCTCAATGCTAACCGTTAGCCCAGGGTTTCTCAAGCCTGGACCTCGGGAACTCCTGCCCTGCATGTATTCCAGGTTTCCAACTCCACCACATCTTATTCATATCAGCTGATCTGCTCATCAAGTTCTTTACAAGCTTGCTAACGAGCCATTCATCTGAGTCAGGTGTTTTCAAGCATGAACATCTTGAAAACCTGCAGGGCAGGGGTGCTTGAGGACCGGGATTGAGAAACACTGCATTAGCTGGTTAGCTAATTTACTTACCTGTCGGGGTCTCTGTGGTACGGCATGTACTTCAATCTCCATATCAGACTCTGGGTCAGGCGCATACTGGTCCATAACAGGGTAATCCATTTTATTCCACCGATCGGAGTCTGATCATCCATTAGCGTTTACATATATCTATCCACGTGATTTCTGAGGCCTTTCAGAACCTGTGACTGTTCAGGGCGACGTCATAAAATAGGCATAAAACATGTCGAGAGCTTCGGTGGTTCAGTGCAGTCAGCCATTTTACTTCCATTTTGTAAATTAGACGAAAAACTAATATTTAACACCAGATTAGTTTTTGTAGTGGTGAGGGGAACATGTTTAGCTTATATGCCCTAGTTTACTTTTTGAACATTTGAAAAGCATGATACAGCTCCTTTAACTTGCGTGTCCAGGAGCATAGCAGTAACCTCCACGGGGCTTTTGAGCCTCTTTGCTACCTCCTTCTACAACCCACTTTGTTTTTTGTCTGCTTGAATTTGAGAAGTGCAACACAAGGAAGATGCTTTTTCTATACATAGCAATCAAGCTAGCGACTCTGAAGCTAATGCTAATGGCGCAGAATCCTTTAGTGTAGACGTTGGCATGGTAATTCTGATGTAAATATTTATACTGGACCGGTAAAAATTGATAAAAACATTTATATGCTATAAAAATATTTCAGTAAAATGAATAAGGGGTTTTCTGCACCCCTCTAGACATTCTGTGGATGTTTTTTTGTTTGTTTGTTGAAAAATGACTTGGTTTGATGAAAAAGTTGTACTTATGACCTTTAATTTAAAAAACTCAAGCGTGAAAAATTCACATCATGTTTCTAAAAATCATAGAAACAGATGCTTGCTTTTAAATCTCACATACACAATTAGCTCTGTTGAGAGTGTAATTGTTCATGTACTTGCTTGTGTACCCTGCTTGTTATTGGAGGATTTTACAACGGGGGCCCTTTTGCGAACTTCGACCCAATAGAGGTGTTAAACTTATAGGATGTAAACAAAACAATAAACACTCCAGAAATAGAGGTTAGCACTGGGTTTATTTTAAGATCCAGCGGAAAAAACAACAGCAGGGGTATCTGAGGAGCCTAAACCAATGTTGCTTCTTGTCTTCAAAACTTTTCACCCTGAGATCTTCCATCTGGTCAAAATGGTCCCTGCACTGCCCCTAATGGTTAAAAACACAAAATAGTCAAGACAACCATACTCATGATTAAAAACAAGTATATGCTCAACCTAAACTTAAAGGCATATGCCACCCCTGGGTGAAATTGAGCCTCCCCCTGCCCTTTTCCAACAGACCCAGTCATTCTCTGAATCTGGCAGCACTGACTTTAGCTTAGCTTAGCGTAGTTGCTGTAATCTGGCAGATCCAACTAGCACCACTTGGCGAAACTGAACTAATTAACTCGAGATTTTTTTCCAATTAAGTTTCGTGACCCGCACTTTCTGATCGAGTACAAATGAGAAGCCGATTTCACATCAAAGGACTGAGTAGGCTGCATTCAGTAGGGGAACTATATGCCGCGGCCAGGCCAATCAGGCCAATCACAGGCGAAGCACTGCGGATAGTAGCAAAGGCAGCACGCATGCGCAGCATCCGCAACTTCCATAAACAGGGTTGTCACCAGATGCACAGGGATGACAAGAAGCAAGACATCGCTTGCTTATGACAAGCATGCCCCCCCCCCTTGCAGGCAGACCGTTTCTGAGTAGATAGATTTGAATTTTTGGAGTCTTTCTCGGAACAAAGTGGGCATCTTGCTACGATGCTGTGTGTTTGGCGCTTTATGATTGGTGCCACCTATTTATCTATCTACATAGATCTGTGGAAAGTCAGTTGTTTGAAGGGAGATAGAGCTTGGACGGAACATCCATATAGATTCATGTAGATTATAGATACACACCACAAAATTGGACACGCCCCCAATACCCCACATCTGTTCCAGAAGTGAGGGAAAGAAGCGCAACTCTGCCATTCAACCCTACACTAAACCGACTCTATCTACGGACATATTTCAATAAAACACCACCATCTGACGATGACAGACACCCTGCAGACAAACATATTTAGTCTCCAAATGGTATTGTCTTGATTTCAGCGACTTTGAGTGGTATAACGGTGCAGTACTGATCTGAGATCAGATTTTTTAGGGGCTGCTCCCGTTCGCTCCGAAGAAAGTCCAATTGATGATTCGTCTTCTCGTACTGAGATCTGCCTGAATTCAGATTATTAACATTCGTCAGCCTGCATCACGCTCGTGTCCACAGTACAAAGTTCAAGACAAATAGGATAAAAGACTGTTTGGAAGTCAGTGGAGCTTTTACCCCTTAAATGATCTAATCGAATCTCAGCTCACCTACTGCACTCGCTGTTAGACCTCTCAAAGTCACTGAAATCAAGACAATACTGGTCGGCAACAAAATATGTTTGTCTGCAGGGTGTCCGTCGTTGTCAGATGGTGGGGTTTATTGAAATGTGTCCGTAGAACATGGATAATAATCTGAAAAACGCCGGCTCAACGCAAGCTTGGATGGCAGTTGCATTGCTATCCCCCACTTCCTGAACAGATGATGCGTATTGGGGGCGTGTCCAATTTTGTGGTGTGTATCTACTGAAATGTGCATAAATGAAGAAAAATAACGACTAAAATGAAGTTTTTATGAGGAAATAACACACTAACATGGCCATAATAGTCCATGTTTCCTGATTCGACTCCTTTGAACATTTGCTAATCCTAATTGAGCAAGCGAGCACGAGTGCGGCACCTCCTGGCAGGGAGGGATTAAACTTGTATCTGTCACCTTTAACTTGGCTGTAGAAAAGTAATGTCAGTGCATGAGGTGAAAATAGGACTTCAGGTTGTTTCCATCAGTTTTTCTTCCAAGGATTTCATCTTTAAATTAGTTTATAACATTTTGTTATCAAATGATACTCCCAGTATTCTAAATGTTTGTTAATGAATAGATGATTATGTTGTGGTCATTGTCCCGATGAATCTCTTTGGGTCAGTGGCAGAGACCTTCAGGTCTCACAAGGTCTGGCTCTGTAACTCGGGTCCCTTTCAGTGCAGGTCTGTATTTCTTGTAATTATTTCCTGCCTGTCAGGCTTTATGTTTCCCCCTGGTGTGTTTCAACATTTTAGGTTTATAAGAGCCTCACAACGCATTGCTACATGAAGGCGTTTCTCCAGCAAACAGCCTGAAGGCTTGTCAAAAGGTAGAAAATCTCCCTCATATTCAACACATGGGAAGCGCTGACTTGTAAAAATGGAGCTTTTTCTGCTCTGATACACCTGGATACAAGATGTGGCTGAAGTAAAAAACTTCATAGATCTGACAGTGTTTTTAAGTAAATAAATGAACAAATGTTACAGATAAAAGAGAGAAAAAAAAGGAAAAGATGCACATAATATGAAGAAGATGCACATGTGAGTGCGAGCGTTTGCCTCCTTATTGCTGGGATGCTTTGTAGGCGGCGTGGAGGGGAGCATAATTAAAATAGTTTCAGAGAGAAACAGCACACCACATCTGAAGTTCCACCCTCTTCTAGCATTTAACCACATCAAGAGCATCTCACTTAGAAACGGCCACCAGAACAACCTCCGATACACACGGCCTGGCTCATGTTTTGGTGTGTTGTCTGACTCGTGAGGGGTTTTGGAGGCATAATGCACATTTGTAATTAAAAGAGCTCCTTTTTCTGATCATCGGGGTAAATAAAGTGACAGAGGCAGCTAGCTGGGTGATGTATGGGAGGGGAAGACAAATTAACCGTCTACTCTCTGGGGGATTCTCAGCAGAGGCCTTCATAGCAGCAGTGGAGCAGCGCCAAAGGGCAGAGAGATTTGTAGATGATGGTGCTAATTACCAGAATGCAAACCATAATGTGACCAAGATGGAAGCAATTTAGGCAGTAGTCATTTAGCCTGCTGCTCTTCCGCCCACCGGCTGCTGGCTAGCCAGAGCTGAGGCATTAGGATGGGAAAGTCTGGGACGATCCACGGGCGCAGGGTAAAGAGGAAAGCTCAGCAGAGAGGGATTGTAGAGCACATGGAGGGAACCCCGTGACACAACATTAATTTGTCTTGCTTCCACAGAAACAGGTCAGGAGGAGCATCTAGGCTATAAATACCCCAGAACAAAGAAGATTACTAAAAAGCCACGCTTGTTTCCCAAACAGAGGCATCTCCTTTCCATCTGGAAGATCTTTGTGGATCTCTGCAAGCAGCTCTCATCACAGGTAAATTAAATAGCATAAACTTGATGTTGACCTCAGCTCAGCCTCTCCTGCTGTTTTCCCTCTTTATGACTCAAATACCTGCTAAATGTTAAATTAGGATGAAAAAAGTGTTTACTTGTGACTTTTCCTCCTGGTTCTCGGAGGCCACGGAGAGAGAAAATGAAGTTCAGGCTTATGTAGGTGTCAGAATTCAGCAGCAGTCTTGTTCTTCACCTGCTGCGGTGGCTGGCGCAGCCGCACAGCGCCTGTATAATTTGGGATGTCTAATTGCTCTTTTAGGATATTTCAGAAGAGGAGTTCAGAGGAGAGAGCCGTTCCGCGCGCAGCCACTATGTAATTTTATCCATGCCGCTGTCTCTCACTTCACACAGGGCTGATACCTTTTGCCTCCCCCTTTCCTTTGTATCAATTGGTCGAAGTTCAGCCTATTGTCGCCACAAGCTTCTTTTATATCTGCGCTCAGTCTGCGCGCAGGCTCTCAGTTTGCGCCACAGGAGGGCTTCCCAGCAGCAGAGGCGTGGAGGATCCCGTGCTGTCAGAGTTGCCCGTCGGGCTCGGATGTGAGCAGGAGCTGGAGCTCTCCAGCGTTGGGGCCCCGACACGTTCATGGGACCCGGAGGGCTGGCCAGGAGTTCTCCGTTTTCTCCCCACGCTTGTCACTCCCCGGCCATGCCACAATGCTGATGATTCCTCTGCTGGTGTTGGCGAGCCTGCTGGACCCCGTCTGTCCCCGGGCCCTCCGCTGCGCACCGGGCCAGGCTTGCGACCCCCGGCAGCGGAGGGACGCCGGGGGCCGCGGAGGAGTGTATGAACACCTCGGCGGAGCACCGAGACGCAGAAAACTTTACTGCGCCACGAAATATCACCTACAGATCCATTCTAACGGGAAAATAGATGGATCCCTGGAGGAAAACAACCCGTTCAGTGAGTAATCTCCTCATTTTTGGTTGAAAGCGGAAACTTTTACTCACACAGATTAACCCCTCTCTGTCTCCCTGTAAATGTTAATAGGCTGATATAACTGACTTTTAAGAACTTAATAAGGCCTTAAATGAACAATGTGGTGAATAAATCTTAAAAACAGCCCAGGCTGAGTTTTACAGTCAGATTTCTGCATCAGTGGAAGGAACTGATGTGATTAATGTGTCAGGATCTATCAGAGTTTCAGTCTGTGAAATCATGTCAGTGCAAAGCTGCGACATGCAGGTTAATCTCTGCGCATCTGCCACAGTATTAACACGCCGGCGGGACAAAGGCGCTGTCTTCAGGGATGTATTTATCTAATCAGCCCCCATTAGGGCTCCTCTACTGCCTCAATAGCTCATTGACTAATCAAGCACTGATTAAAAGAGCCAACAAACACGTTGAATGAGCCACTAAGTAGTGACTTTTACCAGAGGAAATGGACTTTAATTCACTTTGAAAGTTATTTATTTGGATAAATATTTGTGTAGGTTCTGATTTGTGTGATTGATAGATGCCTTGAGCAGAGGATAATAAATCTTGCATTAAGCATCCCCAGCTGCTGCTGCCTGTTACTTCTGTCTGGTGACTATAAATGTGTTTCTGTGCATTGCAGGCATCATGGAGATCACAGCAGTGGACGTAGGCGTCGTGGCCATAAAAGGGCTTTTCTCCGGCAGATATCTGGCCATGAATGATAAAGGAAGGCTGTATGCCTCGGTCAGTATGTTCATCTCATCATCATCATCATGCAGAAGCACACAGGACCTCCATAACACGGTTTGTCTGCTACACACTGTTCACTCTTTCTTTTCTCCTCATCTCCCAGGAAGTGTTCAACAAAGAGTGTGAGTTTGTGGAGCGCATCCATGAATTGGGGTACAACACGTACGCATCGCGCCACCACTCCACAGAGCAGCCTCTGGCAGCGGGAGGCAGCAGCAGCAAGCGCCGAGCCAGCGCCAAGAGGCAGTGGTACGTTTCCATCAACGGCAAAGGCCGGCCGCGGCGAGGCTTTAAAACCCGGAGCACCGACAAGGCCTCGCTCTTCCTGCCGCGGGTGCTGGCCAACAAGGACCACGAGATGGTGAGGAGGCTGCGGGACAGTCAAGGTGCACATCACCACGCGCATCACCGAGGCCGGCGCGGGGAACGCAGGCGGCGCCGGCACCGTGCCCGCAAAGGCCGAGAGCCGGACGACTCAGCAGACTTTTAGAGGGTCTGAACCCGGGACCCTGGAGCTCGGCACATATGTGGGGAACTGGCTGGGATCCTGACCCTCTGGATTATAGCGGGAGTTTTTGTTGCTGCACGGAGATAAACTGAAATCCACACAGGAAGGAAATTCTAAAGGCCTCCCAAAGCTGATCTCTGCGTTCTCCACCGCTGTTTATCCTCTATTTACTGACTTCAGAATGCTACTGTCTTGTAAACAAATATATAAAAATAGCTGAAATATCCATTTTGTTTTGTAAAGAAGTGTGTTTAGTAGAAGCGGCTGCACAGCGAACACACACCTCTGGAGACTTTTTGTAAATACGCCGGCCTGGTTTTCACTTTTTCATGAACAGAAGTGCTGTTACACACAAACGATGCTGAAGAGAGGACTGAACATGGAAAAGCACTTTTTAATCCCGTTCCCAGTAAACAGAAAAGACTCGGTGTGAGACTCTCTGACAATGTGATGGTCTACTGTCTGTATACTGAGAGAAGTACTTTGTATATTTTACTAATGATATGAATATTTATTTGGTGCCTGAGTTGTAAGTTATTGACATGACTGTTTCTGTGTTTTCCTGACGTTGCTGTCTTCTAGTTTCCCCTCACTGAGTAAACAAACCACAAGAAAACCTGCTGATTTGTTCTGATCTGTTCAGCTGAATCTTCTGAGAGAGTTTCTGCCGTTTTCTGTCCCGGCCCGATCCAGAACCCCACACATCCAGCTAAATCTTTTCTAATGAATCAACATAAAATAATGAGATGAGATTTTGGTTTGATGATTAAAAACCTGAGCGGATCTGAGATGTAGCCCTTCTCCCGTCTCTCCTTGTCCATGCCGTGTCTGTGCAACATGCGCGAGCAGACGCCGTCCGTCCAGAATCCGTCCCGAGCAGCTGCGGGACTCTTTGGATCTTCGGCTTTTGCCCTGCCTCGTTCCCATCTATAGGTAGTGGCATATAAAGCCTTGTCATTCTATACCTGCAGGCAGGGGAGGCTTCTGAGCCTGGACAAAGGCTCCTCCCAAGGGGGTCCTGGGAAGCGATGCCGCCTGAGACTTTTGGGCTTTTTTTTTTTTTTTTTTTTTTTTGAAACACCGACTGAAAGCTGCAGCTGATAAACAAGGCTAGCCCTCTTGAAAGTAGAAACTGTGTCATATAAAGTGTAACACCTCGCTACAGCTTGCCATGAATACCAGACTCTAATATTACTCAACAGGAATGCAGCACTTGAGTTTAGACGTCAGAAATCTGTTTCATTTACAGCATTTATCTGCTGGATCTCCTCCTACATGTTGTCTCTATTCATCACATCCAGGTGAAGGATTCACCCCACAAAGATTTCTCCCGTTATCAGCAGCCCAATAAAAATGACATTCATCTGCAATATCCGCCGAGCTGATGGCGTCTGGATAAAGTCTCCTCGGAGAGCAGTTCTGAGGTGAATTACATAATAGCTGAATGATTGTGAGACACAAAGGAAGCCTTTCAGCTCAGGGACCGGTCGGGACCAGGTTCTGGTCTACAGCCGGACCAATGTGTGGTTCAGGCGTCTGAGGCCAGGTAGGCATCATGAAGAGTAAACCAGAACTCACAGGAATATGAAGTCCAGTTCACTGTAGCCCACCCAAGTGAAGAAAATCCACGAGTCCAGTTCAGAATTACTGTGCTCATGTAAACCAGTTCATAAAATAATGAGGCATAGCTACAGAAAACCTCCATCAGGACCAGAACCAGGTACAAAACTTCCATCAGGACCAGAACCAGAAAGGAAAACCTCCATCAGGACCAGAACCAGGTACAAAACCTCCATCAGGACCAGAACCAGGAAGGAAAACCTCAATCAGGACCAGAACCAGAAAGGAAAACCTCAGTCAGGGCCAGAACCAGGTACAAAACCTCCATCAGGACCAGAACCAGGTACAAAACCTCCATCAGGACCAGAATCAGAAAGGAAAACCCTATCAGGATCAGAACCAGGTACAAAACCTCTATCAGGACCAGAACCAGGTACAAACCTCCATCAGAACCAGAACCAGGAAAGGAAAACCTCCAATCAGGACCAGAACCAGGTACAAAACCTCCATCAGGACCAGAACCGGGAAGGAAAACCTCCATCAGGACCAGAACCAGGTAGAAAACCTCCATCAAGACCAGAACGAGGGAGGAGGTCCATCGTCCTGGACCGGTTGGGGTGTAGAGGACAAAGAGGATCCACCAACATCAGAACTCTAAGCAGGGAGACCTGCTGAGGAAGAAGAAGAGAAACAATGAAAACAACAATGTCAGATATTTCTACATGGAGAGGAAAGTGAGGAGCCCAGTGCATCATGGGACGTCTCCCAGCAGCCTCGGCGTATAGCAGCAGGACTACAGGAATGGATCAGGGTCACCAAGCCAGACCTGAATATGAGATTTATCAGGAAAGAAAGTTTGAAGATGATCTGAAGGTAGAGAGGAGGTCTACGTCTACCTGAAGCCAGACCGGAGCCGGATCCACAGGGAGGGGTCTGATAACTGGAGGTTCTGCTTCCCGTTCTACTGCAGAACCTCCAGGAACCAGCAGTAAACCTGCAGTCTGAGTGAAGCTCTGATGGGAGAATCTGCAACTCTGACATCTTCTGGTCTCTAAGATCGTTTTATGTGAGGAGAATTTCTGGATCAACAGGAAGATGAAGAGAAGAGGAAACTGGAGAAACCTGATGATGATGATGATGATGATGATGATGATAGTTATCAGAACCTTCGCTGCAGCATCGTGGGTCAGACGGAGACAGTCTGGAGGTGAATCCATGGACCAGTTTTCCTGCATCACTCTGAGACAGGACGTTCCTCATTCTGGGAATATTACAGGTGAAGGAGGAAGTTCTGGAAACTAAATGTTGTAAATATGTCAAACTTTTATTTTGAATCAGCTCTGATTCTGCTCACAGACATAATTCCTAGTTTTAATATGATTAATTAATTAAATAATGAATCCAAGTTTTACTTTTAGGATTCAAGTAGACGTACTTCCTCTCTGAAACATGTTACTCTGTATGTCTCCATCCAAGGTGGTAAATACAAATACTGACTTCATCCAGTTCTAGATGATGACTTTTTTTAACTGCACTTGAATGAATGAATGAATGAATGAATGAATGAATGAATGAATGAATGAATGAATGAATGAATGAATGAATGAATGAATGAAATAACTCCTGTTTTCCAGTGTCAGTTCCGGCGCTGGATGCACTGCAGAGACGTTAACTTGTGCACAGCGACCTCTACAGGCAGACCGCCTCCTGGTCCAGGTCCCTGGAAGCCAGACAGCTGTCCGTGCAGTTGTCTGGGCCCGACAACGCGGCTCGATGCCCTCTGCAGGCCGCGCGCAGCCAGGAAACAGGAAGTATCCAATCAGCAGCACAACACACACGTTTAGTTGTGTTTGCTTTTCAGCTTAATCTCCCAACGAGGCTTTTTCCTCTCAGCATTTACCCAAATAATCTGAATAAAGCAAATCTGAGCTTGTGAGAAGTGCAGGCAGGTTATGGACTGCAAAGATAGCAGTTTTCTATTTTTGCCTGCCAGTGTGGCTGTTTACTTGCGGGGTTGCCCCGTGCAGACGGCCGGTGTGTGGATGTGGTCTGGCAGCAGCTCGCGGACAGCTGTCTGGCTGGACAGCACCCAACTGCACCCAGCCAACAATATCAAAGGAAATATCTCCCTTCCTCAGTTTGGGTTTGCAGAGCGGGACACTGGATACCCGCTCAGGTATCACACCTTTTCCTCCTGTCATGCATGAGCAGACCTGGAAGTATCGCTTTATGGATGCGGCAGCACCGTCACTCGTCATCACTCCTGAATAAACAAACACAGAGAGCAGATATCAGCTCCTGATCGTTCGCTCGTCTTTATGAGTTATAAGAAGATGACATGCAGGAGTTTCCCGTCTGATGATGAATAAACAAGCGAGCGCAGGAATGCTTGTATTGAATGTTGAGACATTTTAAGCTCTGAATTGCAGCTGCCACCCAGTGAAATCCAAAACCTCTTTCCCTGCGCATAATTCACAGCGTGCACGCAACCTGAAACCACAATGACTTTAGAGCAACATAAACACAAAATATAGCCAGACGTAACTTACAAATCCTGCACGACCGAGGAGCGAACGGCCCATAGTTTAATTTCAGCCTGATAAAAGGGGCATGCAGAACCATGGACAGCGGCAGGACCGACCCACGGACATGTCCTGTCCACCGAGACTCCTGGAGATGGAAGTCCAGGACTCCGTTTATTGGTGTCAGGATTTATGATTGATTGAACATCCTGGTGCTCGGACTGCCTCCGGGCCTGATGGATTCTCGGCCAGGTGGTGCAGCAGTCACGGGGGTCCGACACTTTTCCAGACCGTTTCATGGTATGCCAACCATGACATCACATGGTCCAGTAGCCATCCAACTATTCTGGTGCTCGGTTGTTTATCTGAGTTCCTCCCAGCCCAGAGCTCCAGAAGGGATCCGGATCAAGCTGCAGTTCTTTCAGGGTCCTGAATGCATCAACCCATCACTGAAGCCGTTCAGTTCCTGGGAAGGTCTGGGGGGTTCAGGAGGCCACCGGTTCCAGTAGACCATCATTTAAGTCCAGCATATGGAAGTGCAGGTGTCCATGTAGACCTGCAGACCTGATCCACCCTCACATCAGACACTGATACAGACCAGAGGGTCTCATCCTGGAGGCAGTCCAGGTGGTGGTTCTGGGGTGTCAGGGAGCCTGGAAGCTCCAGGACGGGCTCTGAGGTCTGCAGCACACAAAGAAACAATGGTTGTACATTAAAGCTCAGTCAGATGTGAATGTGAGAAAATGTTTGCACGGTCGGTGAGGAGCAGGACGAGCCACCCCAGAGATCAAAGGGATGCTGTGCCCCAGGCCTGCAGTCGGGGAAGACCCCAGAGGAAGGGGCCGAGATCTTCCTGCGGGTCTTTTCCAGCGTTGGAAGCGATGAAACAGGGAAATAAAAGACGGGGGAAGCTATTCAGCTTCATTTATTTCGTGAATGGGAATGGATCAGTGCATCTGAAAGACCGTCCAGGATCAAACATCAAAGAATCTGTTTCATTTATTTTATTAAAACATGTTTTCTATGAGTTTGTTACACAAAGCAAAGCTGAACACATAGAAGCTAATGAATGTCACAGAAAAACAAACTTTTATGAAGCAGCAGGCTGAATAAAGATAATCTGAACTCCTGAGCAGGGATTTCCTCTCAACACTGACCTGACTGTTTCCACATGTCATGCAAAGTTTACTTGTTCATTTATTTATTTATTTATTTTTATTTCTGAACACAGAGGCCCTCAAGTTTAACACGTATTACAGACAGAAAGGAGTGACGTCCAGGCCACCAATGACAGTCTGTATTTAGTCTTGCCATTGTTTGGTGGAAGGGCCCGGACATGATTTCCCTTCTTAAAAGAGCGCCTTTTTTCATTTGGTAGAATTGGACCTGTGTTTTTTCCTGTTATTGTTCATTTATAGATCTGTCTCCTGTCCCGACAACATGGTCTGTTAACTCGGCCGTTTCCGATTTTACATCCTCCCATACATAAATTATGATATTCTGCTGCTGATAATGAAAGCCCCACACAAAGAGCCTTTCCCCCATTATAATAAAGACTTTATTGGTTTATTTTCTACAACTTTTCTCCGCGATAAGACGCCTATTATTTGATGGCAATCAGCCCCGCGCGCTGCTCGCTGCGCCCGGCTCAAAGTGTGGTTTGTAGATTTCTTCTAAGTGCGGAGCTGTGATGTAATGTGTCTGCAGGTATAAATATAGAGGCATGGCTGCTCAGCGTCCGCGCAGATCCATGTCGCTCCGCTCCGGCGCTGAAGCCAGTGCGCCTGTGGGTCTGGGAATGAGCGCAACCTCTCCTGCACGCTCCTCTCTGGCGCGCCGCTGCTTCTTCTTCTTCTTCTCGTTTCACTGGAAAGGCAAACGCCGGGAGGCTGCTTTCAGAGCCAGACCCGGGATGGGCTCTTTGTCGGCCCTGAGGACAGTTTTGGTGCTGGGCCTGGTTACCGGGCTCGCGGGATGCGCCCCCGGCTTTAATGGGACGGGGGACCGTTGGGAGGCCCTCTACTCCCGCTCCCTGGCGCGGATCCCGGGGGAGAAGCGGGAGGAGGTCAGCCGAGACAGCGGCTACCTCCTGGGCATTAAAAGGTTGCGGCGCCTCTACTGCAACGTGGGAATCGGCTTCCACATCCAAGTGTTGCCGGACGGCAGAATAACTGGAGTTCACAGCGAAAATCGTTACAGTAAGCGCTTCTTTGTTTATTGGTGATTAAAAACAGCTGAATTTATTCCTCTGTTAAACATTTCATCACTTTTTACATCTTCACTGCTGACCTGGTCGAAATCTAAGTTTATTACAGAATTTACATTTACATGAATCTACAGGAATCAGGAGAACAGAATTAAAATGCAGCCTAAATAAATTCTGAAAGATCTGAACTGTCTGGAGGTTTTTTGGTCTCTCCACCTGCGCGCACCTGAGTCAGACCTTTTGCAGCCTCAGCATCCCTGAGCAGGCAGATGCTGCCCACGCGCAGATATCGATCAGAGACCAACATCTGGAGTCCGCTGAGCACACATTTTCTGATGCGTAACCAGAGCCCGCTGTGACCCAGGCCAGGAGCCAGGCAGCAACTAAAGTTAGGACACCGCGCGCCCGCGCGCAGGCCCGTGCGTGCAGATTAACCCCAGCGGTCCGGCCAGACGACGTCACATAGGCTACTGTTCAACATCGGCGTTGTTCGCCCTGCTTGTCATGTCTAACCCCCCCATACTGCTCTTGAGATGTAGAAGTGACGTTGTGGTGGAACTGGTGGGTTCTCCAGGTTCTTCTGGAAATGTCGCACATCTCACTGTAAAAAGAGAAGAGTTGAATCTAAAAATCCTCTCAGCTGATCCAGGTTCACCTCCTTCAGCTGGACTGCTTTAAGTCAGCTGACTCAAATCATTCAGCTTCTTTCAGCAAGAATCTGACATATTCTGACTCACTTTCATGGAAACACAAGATTAAACATTTCAGTCTCCCAAACTTTGGACATTAAACCAATAAGCAACAGAGTATTTTATAATAATGATGTAATAATCTTTATTTATAGAGCACTTTTCACAACAAATGTTACAGATTTGCTTTACACACAGAAACCACACATAAAACAAATAAAAACAATGACAAAAATGAAAATAAATTAAATAAAACTACTGTTTGTCATTTTAATTATTAACTTTCACAATTAGATTTTATCTAAATATTTATTTGAATAGGGACAGATACAAAAACATATAAACTTAGAAAGTCGTCTTATTTATGCATCTCTAGCCAATGGGGATGGGCGATATGGACTAAAAAAATATATCATGATAATTACAGGTTTTCATCACAGTAAAGATAATTGACAATAAAAATATCACCCTACTTGTTTTTATTATAAATATATCACTACATTCTGTCTTGAGAGCCCTAAAATATAACTAGAAGCCACTAAACTAGATCAATTAAGTTAAAGTAGTACACCTGTATTGCAAAACCGTAGTTACACCAACCAAAGAAGTTTGAAATATGAGAACATATTTGACATTTATTCGAACAGTGCAAAAAGAAAAAATAACTATATCAATAATTGTAAATGCAAGCCGATAAATTTAAATAAATTTATGACTGTTATTGTGAGATGACAAATTATTACCATGGTGAATATCTGTGACGATATATCGCACACGATAATATATCGCCCGTCCCTATTAGCCAAGGCTCATTTACAACACTTGTTTCATATGTTAGTTTTAATGATTGGAGTATTTTTCTCCAGTCAGAAACATGCCAGTCAACAGCCGTCATAAATGAAACATCCTAACAACATTGTCTAATTAGACGTCACACAGCCAGTAAAGCACATGACTTTCATTTAAAGGGTAGCGATCATTAAAGCTTAAGCTCCTGATGAGTATGCTTCTAAATTATAAATAGTGGTTCTAAATTATCTGAGGACTGACGGCCAAGTGGAACTGATTTAATAAATTAACTTGGATTCAATCACTTGATATAATTGGAAGCGAGTCATTAAAGTTAATGCTAAACTTATAAGAGTACGTTTTATGACCAAAACAGTTCAATTCATGTGGATCAACTGCAGCCCAAACACTCCTCTGAGAGTGAAAAACGGAGCTCCTCTTATCCATCAGTCATTATGAGACTTCTGATAAGCAACTTTTACAGTAGAAAACTGTAAAACTGCCCCCCACCCCCCAGCTCCTTGGTGATAGTGGAAACAAGCAGATCAGTTCAGTTTTTACATTGAATTTCTTCCAGAAACAACTGGCCAAAAGTAAACTCTTCTCTTAAGACAACAAACAGTAATCCACGAGGCTGGTTTAGGTGGTTTAGGTGGGGGTTAGTGGGTCCTCCATCGCCCATCTTCAGGTGGTGCAATGCTGCTGCGTAAATACGTAAATACAAGCACGTCTCCCCAATTTTAGCCTCGCTCACTGGCTGCCCAAACACTTTAGGATCAGTTTTAAAATTCTTTTATTCACTTTTATATCAAAAGCAAAACAAAAAAAGTTCTGCCACTAGAACAAGTTTAATTTTCTTGATCAGATTACTTGAAATAAGACTTTTAAGATGCGTTTTCTGAAAACAAATTCCTATTTCTTACTGAAGTGTTTCTCTTTACGTGATTATGTCTTATATTGAGTGAGATGAGATATTTTGTCTAGAAATTAGAAAAATATACTTGGTTAGATTTGAGTTTTTTGCAGTGTTTTGCTGCAGCACAACCTGCATCACAACACAGGTTTCCTCTCTGTCTGCTTTTAAATCCCATCTAAAACATCTTTTCTCTTTGGCTTTTGACACCATGAGAGATGTTGAATGAATTTTTTTATTTTTATTATATTTCTTTCTGTTTGATCATTTTTAACATTATTTCTCATGATTATTTTAAAGGTTGGATATGGAATATGGACAGAACAGCGGCCTCACGTGTGTCTAGGTTGTAGTTGCAACAGCAGAAAAACAACTCCAGCTGTTTGGTTGCCAGGCTCACTGCTGATACGTCAGTGACCAGTTACCTGCACCATGACCAACAAGTAATGCAGAGGAGCTTATAACTAACAGCTAATGTTAGCCACATAACTAACAGCTAACGTTAGCCACGTTAGCAAGCAAGTTAGCTTAAGGCAGGTACACACTACAGGAAAATCAGCCCGATTCATTTCCCGATCTTCCCCTTACGATCAAAGCCAGCAAAGGTCCGATTGTCGGATGTTTGCAAAAAACATCGCATCTGATGTTATCATGGTGTGATGAGAGTTATGAGTGATTTTGTCCGATCCGATCCGATCCGCTCCGAAGGCCTCGGAAGGAGAGATCGTAGATAATGAACATGTTTAATATTTGCAACTAGAAATCCTGGTATGTGTGGTGTTCACAGCTGTGCAAAATCAAAAACGCTGCTCTCATTGAGAAATCACGTGGAGGCTCTCGGAACAACAGCCAATCAAAACGCAAGAGCTAACAGCTGACTAACAGCTGACTGACAGAAAAGGAAGTAGACACGAACAAAGAGCACACAGCCATTAGCTTACAGCCCTGCTCTCCAAGCTATCTAATGTTTGTGGCCATTTTTATTCACCTCCAACTCGCGGTCATACAGCCACATTCTTATTACTCTCTATGTCTTTTTCCACAATGTTTTTTTCTGTGTTTTTCTTCCACAATGTAAGAGAAAAAAGTCCGCTACGCTTGTTTATGCTAAAGTCTCGTCACGAAGTCTCGTTTGATATCGCGAGATTTGGGATGTTGACAGTGAAGGAACCGATTCTCTGCTGACGAATGAATCAGTTAGTGTGGTGTGTTCTCCGTTGTGTACACTAGGGATGGGCGATATGTTATCGCGTGCGATATATCATTAAAGAAATTCCCCACGGGAATAATTTGTTGTCTCACGATAAAAGCGATAAATTCAATTCACCAGGTTGTATTTACATTTATTTATATAGTTATTTTTGCTGTTTGCATCATTTGAATAAATGTCGAATTGCTCTCTTAATTCAGACTTACAGTTTTGCAATACAGGTGTAGTACTTGAACTGAATTGATGTAGTTTAATGGCTTCTAATATTATTTTTGGGCTCAAGACAGAATGTAGTTAAAGAATTATAATACAAAAGATTAGACGAGTATTTTTTATCGTCACTTATCGTTATTGTGATAAAAATCTGAAATAATCATGATACATAATTTAGTCCATATCACCCATCCCTAGTGTACACCCCACACTACATGATCAGAAGAGGCAAATCTTGTGTGATTTGTCTTTTGTAATCATCAAGTGTGTGGTCTCTACATCTATGAAGGTCTCAGGAATCCTGTAGTGTGTACCTAGCTTTATCGATCCAGGAGAAAAGTTACCATTTACACGTTTTGATGCTGTGGAAATTGTTTATGTGGGTCCATTTAGTATAGCTCTAGTTTTTGCTCTTCTCAGATCTGAGATGGATCATTTCAGGACTCTGAAGCAGCTTCTTGACTTGCCGACTCCACCATTTTTCCCATGTGCCAGTCTAACTGTGCCAAACATACTGTTGCCACACGGAGATCGTATCTGGCAACCTGCAATGGCGGCCTGTATTAGCTTGTAGATGTAAACATAACGTCATTGTCGAACCCATTAAAATTAATTTTATATCTATTTTCAGGCTAAATATAATTTTTAAGGAAAAGCTGTACTTTCATTCTGCACCCCTCCATTCGCCTCGTGGAGGTATTGTTATTTTTTTTAAATATAGCTTTTAATAAAAATGTTCCATACTCAACCTTTAACTCTGTAGCTGTTTCATATCTTTTCATTTATTCTTCTGTTTTATTCTTTTACTTTGCTTTTATTTTCTGTGCAGAACTTTGGTCCATTGTTTTAAAATGCTTTATAAATGAAGTTGGAGTGGAAATGTTTATCAGATGTGAGGGACATTAACGGATGCTAATCATGACTAACAGACTTGTGGATCTCTCCATCACCTCATTGTTGTTCAGCATGTGGTTTGTTTCTGTTCCTGAAGGCCTCCTGCAGATCTCTCCGGTGGAGCGAGGGGTGGTGACTCTGCTGGGCGTTCGCAGCGGCCTCTTTGTGGCCATGAACCGACGAGGAAAGCTGTACGGATCTGTGAGTGGTTGCTGTGACCAGACAAACACACTCAGACATGTTTTTCTATCTTTGTGGTGATTCCTCATTGAGATAACGCATTCTCCAGCCCCTTACCCTGACCCTAATATCCCAGCTGAATGCCTAACCCCAACCTTTACTCTAAACCTGACCTTAACCCATTTCCAACCCTAACCATAAAACAAAGTTTTGACCCTCAAAAATCCTTCTACACACATGGGCCTGCCATTTGGTCCCCGTAAAACCTGTTGGACCCCGCAGGTTCTGTTATTTCCTAGTTTTTGGACCTAATGAATATTGAATGCAAGAACACACGTACACACACATGCAGAGTTGCTGAAGACACAGAGAGAGAAGCAGGATGTCCAGTTTTATGTTAAGAACCATGGATTAAAATCCTAATGAATCAATTTGATCAATCAGTTGTGTTAAGATGCAGTGAAAGCAGTAATGGGGGAAAGAATATTGCAATGTAACTGTGTTAGACAAAACTGTAAATCACAGAAATCTTTGGGGAATTTTGTGATGGGAAAATTGCTCAAAAGGAAATGTAGTTTTGGAGCCAGGTTCTTATTTAGCTGCATGTTTTCCTGAAATGTAGATGGGTTCATTACTTCATGAGGAACTACCAGTATTGCTCCATCTTTGTTGGCTTTACTAGTGTACCGAACACAAATCTTTAAGAAATAATAATGGTTTAGATTTATATTGCGCTTTTCAAGGCATTCAAAGCAGGTCCATTATTCTTTCACTGCTCATTCATACTTGGTGATGGTAAGCTACGTACGTAGCCACAGCTGCCCTGGGGCAGACTGATGGAAGCGTGGCTGCCATTTTGCGCCTACGGCCCCTCCGACCACCGCCGGAACATTCACACACATTCATACACCAGTGGTGCCCCCACTGGAGGCGAGGAGGGTCAAGTGTCTTGCCCAAGGACACAACGGCAGATGGCTGGGGGATCGGGATTTGAACCGCCAATCCTTTGATCATTGGCCATTGCTCTGCCACCTGAGCCACAGCCGCTCCCAAATGTGAGGATTAAAGGAATAGTACACCCATAGAATGATGTAACTTTATTTTCCACTTACCCTCATGGTGAGCAAGACTCTGGAGCACTTTTTTAATATTTCAAATGCAGCTGGCGATCAGGAAAGCTTCTCATTTACCCCCAACTTTCATATAATGGAGTTTGGCGGGCCCGAGCCAAAAAGGTCCATAAAAGTCTGCAGAAACTTGTCAATATTCCTCCATACTGCTCGTCCCATGTAATCCAAATGTCCTGAGTGGGTAGCGTCTAGATTTTACTCGAAACGACATCATTTAGTATATTTTCAGAGCCTAAACAGTACGATATCGCATCTCCTGCAAGCACGGCGATGCGCATTCATGAAACCACGGAAGCCGTGGCAGATGAGATCGTGCGTTCTCTTTCTCTTTCTTTCTTTGTTTTAAATCAATATCCAACCCCTCTTGGACCCTCTTGTGTTTGTCCCTGTTTGTCTGCAGCTCTGGCGCTCTTAGCACAATGTAAACAGCGAATTTCTTCTTCTACGCTTGCGTTATCAGCAGAGTAGGCTCTGAACACTAAGGCTTCTGTAGTTTCGTGAATGCGCATATGCGTGCTTCGCAGAAGTAAGATGTACGACTGTTGAGGCTCTAAAAACATAGTAAATGATGTTGTTTCAAGTAAATTATGGACGCTACCCACTCAGGACACTTGGATTACATTGGACGAGCAGTATGGAGGAATATTCAAATCAAATCAAATCAAATTTATTTATATAGCCCTTTACAGTACCCATTGGACACACAAAGTGCTTTACAGCAGGGTAACAGAAAAGGAGACAACAATGCAAAACATAAAAATGCAAACTTAAATACTATTGACAAGTTTTTGTGGACTTTTATGGATGTTTTTGACTCAATCCCCGGCAAACTCCATTATATGAAAGTTGGGGGTAAACGAGAGGCCTTCCTGAGCTCCGGCTGCATTTGAGATATTAAAAAAGTGCTCCAGAGTCTTGCTCACCATGAAGGTAAGTGGAAAATAGAGTTACATCATTTTGTGGGTGTACTATTCCTTTAAGTCGACAAAATGTTACAAGGAGTTTTAAAATCATTATCTCTATGCAGTGTAACGATCAAACTGCTAAAATAAATCATTGGCTTCATAGAAAACATAAAACTGGAGACAGATTGATAAGAAAAAAACAGGTAAACCTCCAAAAACTCCAGTTCTTGGATGTGGAGGATCTAGGTGTGGTTACTTCCTGGTTCAGTCAGAGATAAGTTAACACTTTTAAAACTGTGACCATTTTAATCCCGGTCAGCATCCAGGACCTTTAATCCCAATCAGCATCCAGTCATTATGTTCCAGTTCAGCCTCAGGTGTCAGATTATGAGGCTAAAATGATGTAAATGAATGTATCAGTAGATATAGCACCATAAAGACCAACCAGAACCAGAATGTATTACTACCAGAACTTTGTAGAAATATCACCAGATCAAAAGTGATCAAGCCTTTTCTCATCTGCATATCATTCTTGCAAGTCTTGGTTTTCAAGCATTGAAACAAACGCACAACAGAAACTATTTCCATATTTCCACTTTTTCCTCATTTCCAGTTATTTCTGCTACTATTTACCTTCTATCCTCACTCCAACTCCAACTCAGCTGCATCAGAAAGCTCTTCTTTCTTTATTCCAGCCATAGAGGGCCATTATTTTCTTCTTTTTAGACACACATAGAACTTTCTGCTCACCTGTTGATCTTTGGCTGCTCTTGATTGGACATTGCCGTCAATTTAAGCTCTCTGATTGGTGGAAAGTGTGACAGGAAGTGGCTTCATCATCATTTCCAGGTCAAAATAGAGGTCTCTTAGCAACATATTTGTGATAGTGAAGTAGTGCTGATGATGAAATGTGATAAATAATGGTGTTATGAGCTGTATTTAGAATTGTGCAAAATCTGAAAAATTGCAATAAAAAACTGGTATTGGAAATTATATTGAAATATCGCAAAAATATTTTTACACTCTCAAGTGGTGGTTTTTCAGATATGTCCATGTAGAGGTATGTTGTGAAAGAGTCATGGCAACAATTTGTTCAATTTACATGCCATCAGATGTGACATAGGGGGCCAAAAAACATGTTTATCCTTCTTAATTATAATGTTTATAATCATTTACAAGCATTAACTTTGGAATTGGAGTGAATGGGGAAGTTTTACAAAAGTCAGGGCCTATTTGACAAATCTGAAAAACGACCTTATTTCTGGTTATTTGGAAATAACCCCTCGTTTTCGAGGGGGTGGAACCCTCGAAAAAGAGATGTTACATCTCAAGGGGCTATCCTTTCAATAAATTTCAAATTTTGACAACATGCAGACATGGTGCAAGTTTTTGATGCATCAGTAACAACAGCTCATAAGTTAATTGTGTCATTTCCACTCATCAGTAATCCATGAAGATGATTTAGCAATTTTATTTTTATCATTACTTTATTATTTTTATTTTATTTTTGTTACTGTTGTTTTATTTTATTTTTACTTTTTTTCCTAAACAACGTTCAATGGAAACACCTGCATATCACTCTAGTACTTTGTTGAAATTTTTTAGAAACACTGCTTTTATTTCGTGAAAAACTGTAATTGAAATCAGCAATGGATAATTGTGGATTTACCAGATAGAGTCTGAATAAAAACTACACGTAGAGGCTGGATTGTAAACCTCCTGGACGAACACTTCCATAGATCACCTAAAAGGTAAACCATCCATCACCATTTACCCCACAGAGTTACACACGAATGTTGCTGAGGAACTGATAGTGGTGGAAGGGATAGTGCTCTGGGAGCAGATGCAGCAGAGTTTTAAGAGTTAATGACTAAAAATCCCAGCTCACAATGATTTGTTCCTTTCCCATCAGAGCCTGGTGTCCTGAGTCCTGCCTCACTCACATCATTCATCATTTCACAATCTTCTTTTTTTCCTTTTTTGTGAAAAGTACGACTGAAACAGTGACTGTACAATAACAACCGTGCAGTCAGAAATAAAGCAATTGTTTGATAGAAATCGCAAAGAACAATACAGACGTGAAATCCCCCACAGAAAAATGTCCCAGCATCTTTGTCCCAGTCTCTGCCTTCAAACAATCAGCTTTTCCAAATAACCTATTTTTCTCTGTTTTTTTGTTTTTTTCAGTTGCACTACGGTGACGAGTGCAAGTTCAGAGAGAAGCTTCTGGCCAACAACTACAACGCCTACGAGTCGGTGGAATATCCGAGGATGTTCATCGGCCTGAGTAAGAACGGCAAAACAAAAAGAGGAAACCGAGTGTCACCTGCCATGACGGTGACACATTTCTTGCCAAGAATCTAGTGGCCTCATAAATAGACTTCACCTCAGTGTGGGGGTGTGGGGGAGGGGACGGCGGGGGTGTCTCCAAACCATGATGCACTTTCACTCAGAACTGTATGCAAGTGTATCATATTTGATCTTTCACTATGTACATATTATGTTTTTTATTATGATTATTATTGTTATTATAATTAATATTTAACAGCTTTTTTGTATTTTTATAGAAGCAGATGTCTTCTTTGTGGGAGGGCTGGAGGGGGTGGGGGTGGGTCAGGGGTCGAAATGCTACACATGTTATTTATGTTTTCTAATTTATCAGACATTTGCTGCTACTAAATGAAATCCTGTCTTTGGGTGATGGTTTTCATGCACGGATGGGAAACAGACCAACAGTGCACAGATGATGTTGAAGGCTTTTCTTTTTTTTTTTATTGAACTGGTTTGCACCAAGAAACCCTTTAATTTAATGGGTGAGAGAAGTGGTGCTGATTGTCCCACACTTGACTTTTTGATGTATGGGTTCCTGCTTGGGTATCATCCAGAGACTTATTTTGCAACTCCTCTGAATGCTCCCGTCTCCTCCTCCAGTCCAAAAGCATACGTTGGTCACTGGTGATTATAAATCATCCCTTGGAGTGAGTGTGGGTGTAGCCTGTCTACCATGTTGCCTGTCCAGGCTATAGCTTGTCCAGGGTATAGTTCATCCAGGGTGTAGCCTGCCTAAGGTGTACCCTGTCCAGGCTATCGCTTGTCCAGGGTATAGTTTGTCCAGGGTATAGCCTGGCCAGCGTGTAGCCTGTCCAGGGTATAGCCTGTCCAAGGTGTAGCTTGTCCAAGGTGTGGCTTGTCCAGCGTGTACCCTGTCCGAGGTGTATTCTGTCCAGGCTATTACTTGTCCAGGCTATAGCTTGTCCAGGGTATAGTTCATCCAGGGTGTAGCCTGTCCGAGGTTTATTCTGTCCAGGCTATCGCTTGTCCAGGGTGTAGCCTCTGCAGGGCTTATCCTGTCCAGGCTATTGCTTGTCCAGGGTATAGCTCGTCCACGGTTTAGCCTGTCCAGGGTGTAGCCCCTCCGAGGTGTATCCTGTCCAGAATATTGCTCTTGCAGGGTGTAGCCTGTCCAGGGTGTAGCCTGACCAGGTGTTGCCTATCCAGGATGCTGCCTGTCCAGGGTGTAGCCTGTCTGAGGTGTAGCCTGCCCAGGGTGCGACATAAGGGCTCCAGCTGCCCCTGCAACCCTGGACAGAATAAAGCATTGCTGGTTTGGAGTCAATGCCTAATTTGAAAAGGTTGTTTTCATTCCACCAGCCTTAACCTATTTATGATTCACCATCAGTAGGTAACACAGGGTTACTTACTGTGTAACCCTGTATCCTCCATTGCAGCCAACAGCTCAGCTGTCCCACAGTCTGCCATGCAACTCCCCACAAATGTCATTACGTATTACTGGAATGCAAAAATGTAGGAACTCTGACTGAAACAGCAGTATCATTGTGGGTCACTATGGTTATGTTCACTTTGCATGTGAAAGTGGCCCAAATCTGACTTTTTTGGCACATATCTGATCTGACTTTTCTAATTGTACCTATACCATTTTTATCTGTGGTCCTAAATCAGATAGACTCTGTCCATCCAAATAGAAAGCCACACTAACATCTCATTGGACCTCCTTTATCTCTGATTCCAACAGCATTCTCTGTGATAGCATCTGAATTAGCTTCTGCAGTGTTGCAAGATTCACTTCCATCCAGAGTTGCATTGATGTTTCTCCATGAGTTTGTATCAATGATAGGAGTCCGACCACTGTACAGAGCCTTCTCCAACACATCCCCAAGATTCTCCATGGGACTCAGGTCTGGACTCTGGTGGCCAATCCATGTGTGAAAATGATATCTCATGCTCACTGAGCTACGCTTTCCAATCGGAGCCTTTTGAATCCTGGTGGTATCATCTTGGAATATGGCCATGCCATCAGGAAAGATGGAATAACCTGCTTATTTACTAGATTCAGGTAGAAATATATTCACTAGGCATGATGGCTGCATCACTTCATCCTCCTGTCTTCTTACCCTGATGCTCCAGCACTGTGGAACAGGGTGAATCTGGACTCATCAGACCACATGACTATCTTCTCTTCCATTGCTCCAATCTTTGTGCTCCCTAGCAACCTGAAGCCTTTTTCTCCAGGTAGCCTCACTGATTATGGGTTTCTTATGGCTACACAGCTGTTTAGTCCTTATCCCTTGAGTTCCTTTTACTTTTTTCATGTGAAAATGTTCTTACTTTCACGGTTAAACATTGCCCTAAGTTCTACTGTTGTTTGTTTTACCATCCAGTTTCACTGTTCACCATCATTCAGATGTTTTTCTGACCACATCTTTTCTTGGAAGACGATGGCTCCCCACTTTCCCTCTAGTTTGTAAGAATGTGTTGGACAGTTCTTAACCCAGTTTTAGTAGTTTCTTCATCTCCTTAAAGGTACAGTATGCAAAAAATCAAAGGTCAATGGCAGAAAAATGTGATATATAATTCAAAACTGTGTTTCTATTGATGTGTAATTGTTGCACTAGAATATCTGCTATATGCTTATTTTCTTAAAACGACTCATTTATATCTTGCTGGGTGGTGGACATTTGGAGGCTGCCATATTTGTTCCACCATTTTTACTCCGGTGTCCCTGAATGGACAAAACAATGTGTGTGAAGTAAGAACCCTCTGAACTGTAAAACCGCTGTACCAGCTTTGTTTAATGGGAATTAGAGCACTGTTTAGGATAAGAAATGCTTTAAAAGACATTAAAAATAGTTACTCATAGTACAGTCATAGCTACATCTGAGACCACTAGATCCACTCACAGATGAAAACATCTGTATGTCTGGGAGAATGTTGGCCACTAACAGCCACCATTCATTCGCAACAGTGCTTGGAATATGAAGTCATTTGAAAAAAAATAACATATTTTCTTTCAAATACCCATCTTTACCACTAGATGTTAGCAATTCTTACATGCTGTACCTTTAAGGTCTATTTATGCTCCCTTAGATATGTAAACAGGTTTGTCCATTTCATATGTTGTCCTACATTGCTGCCCTCATAATTCCATACATCCTTTACATTGTCATGGTTTCAACCACTAGTCGGGAGTGCAGAGTTCAGAGTTCACTTCCATGTTCTGACGTCAGTTTCAGACTCAGGTTGGTGGCGGTAATGCACCGCTATAAAGTTATTTACAACCACTCAACATACCTGACACACTCACAAAGTCTTCAAAAGCTTCAGCCATCGCTACAGTTGTTGTTTTCAGTTGTTTCTTTGTTTCCTTACTGTTTCTCTGGTGGTGTTGCTCTGTCTTCTGCATCAAGTAATAGATGCAGAAGAACTTAGAAGCTGACCATTGCATCAGTTAAAGCTCGATAACTTGTTGCAGCTGAAACATCACCATCCATGCAGGATTTATCCAATGGGAGACTCTTACCTGTTTGCTAATTTATAAGTGGTGAGGTTTTTTTCTTTTTTTTTTCTTCAGTGTAATATCTGATGTCTGAACAGTCAACAGTTTCATCCAACTTAGTTGTCACAGAAGTGAGAAAGATTTCACAATTCTGGAGGAACCAGGACACACAAATACACTGTCCTGCATGCAGGTCACTTCAAGGCTTCACACTTCAGCCTTCACATTTGAGTTTTATGGAGGTCACATTTAGATCATAATGTGAACAACCTTGCAATAAAAATCAGATATTTACAAAACTAGAAAGCACTGGGAGAGCACAGACCTCTGCCAGTGAGCTCGTTCGCCCCCACCACCACCATCCTACACCATTTTACTTTTAAATGGTGAGCGAAGATCTCCGCCAAGCTGTTCCCTCCATGTGACCACAACCCGTAATCAGTTCTTCCTTGTACCATTATCAGCATTCCCGAAATAGTTCATCCAAACCTGTTCAGCACTTTTTGGAGTTACTTTGCTAACAGACGGACAAATGTTGTGATTACATCACTTCTGCCACTCCTTGGTGGAGGTAAAACAAAACATTAGATTTGAGCAAACAGACCTGCAGGGCGAACATAGCCATAGGTAGACTCCCCCATAGACTCTGCGAAGATCTTATCCTGAAGCATGAATCAAACTTTAGAACTAAACTTTGGTCGGGATAAGAGGAGCATCACCTTTTTTCCTGGTCTAGATCTGAAAGCCCCTCATGTTAAAGGTGGAGAGTCTCAATATGCTAACTTACCACACCTGAAATTCTTTGTGCCATATTATTCAGTGTTTTACTATCAGCAGCACTGGTCAGTGTTGGAAGGAGCTTCTGGTCGTGTACAATTAAATCTAGAAATGCATGATGATATTCAGGTAGCTGCAGAACAGAACAACACAAAGACATGTGAACATAAACTGTCTCAGCACTCCATCAAAGAAAGAGGGATACAAGTGTGTTGGAGCAGATGAACGACATGCTTCCGTGATGGGTTTTCAGGCTAAATGAGCTCTGACTTGGCACCGGCACCAGCAACGGGTTTAAGTTGGTTGAAAAGGGGGTATGTGTGGCACTGGAACCTAATTGAAACAGTATCATCTTACTGTTAAGAGAGAGAGAGGGGAAGGGAGAAAGAGACGGATGGGCAGGAGAGGAGGAGGAGGGGAGTCAAAGAAACCCCACAGCCTCCTCTGTGTCTGTTTATAGCTCTGCCAGGGGGTGAACTCTGAACTTCTCTGCCGTCAATCTCAGTCAGATCTATACGTCCCGCATTAGAGAGAGGAATCCTCTTTGACATTATATAAGTGGGGAATTTAGGAGTTTACAGGCAAGGTCAAAGAGCTGAAATGCAACAGACAAGCAATAGCCTTGACTGTGGAATACGACTATTCTTATTGTCCGGCAGCTGATGGACGGGACGAAATAACCGAGCCCGCTGGTTCTGATGCAGAACGTCATCGCTGAGGAACATTTCTGCAGACATTTCTATGCATTGTTCCACGTTTTGCCTCCAGAAAGTTTTATGAAGCCACTCATGTTTGTCTGAATCTGAAGCACCAATTTATGATGGGTTTAGAATGGATCGTTGATGAGATAAACACCTGAAGACATTTCATTCTTGAAGCCACAATGATTAAAACCTTTCATGTTTTTACTTTTTTTACCTTTTATATGGGAAGTTAGGGAATTGACGCAGCTCTCTGGTCTGCAGAGCCAAGTCTGTCTTATATTGAATCAGCTGGAAGGATTATCTACTCTTACTGGCTGTTGCCTGTTCAGGTGACAGCTGAGAGGCATTGAAGCTGTTAGCTGAAGAAGCTGCTTATTTATTGGTTTAAAATTATAACGGAAAGGAAATGCAGCCCCTTTCAACTTCTTTTCTTTAAGTATTCTTTTCAAAGTGTCACTTGGTAAATCAAAACTGTCAGATAAATGTAGATAATTAATGCTTTGTGCTTTCCTTGGAGAGTATAATGAAATTTGAAAAAGAGGATAACACCCAGGCAAAGTACCCTTGTTTGTACTTTGCATACTGCAGCAGTGTCTGTGGGGTCTTCAGTTGGTCTTCTCGCTGCAGATGGTTTAAACTTATCAAGCGACTCATGGAGATGTCCCTCTGCAGACCCAATGCAGCACTTGTCAGCTGAGCACGTTTATTTAAAAGAAAGTTGAACCTGTACGATCTAACGTGCAGATGGGATGAAGTGGCTTCCTGGAAGATATTATTTATGAAGTGGAGACAAAGTCACGACGGTTGCTGAGTCATTTTCATGTCTAGCAAGCCAAGCTAAGTCGGATTTAACTAGCGAGCTAAGCTAATTCAGATTTCACTAGCGAGCTAAGCTAATACAGATTTAACTAGTGAGCGAACCTAAGTCAGATTTGAACTAGTGAGCAGCGCAAAGTCAGATTTAACTAGCTGACTTAGCTAGTGAGCCAAGCTAAGTCAGATTTAACTAGCAAGCGAAGGTAAGTCAGATTAAACTAGTGAGCCAAGCTAAGTCAGATTTAATTAGCAAGCTGAGCTAAGTCAGAGTTAACTGGCGAGCTAAGCCAAGTCAGATTTAACTAGCGAGCCAAGCTAAGTCAGATTTAATTAGCAAGCTAAGCTAAGTCAGAGTTAACTAGCGAGCTAAGCCAAGTCAGATTTAACTAGTGAGCCAAGCTAAGTCAGATTTAATTAGCAAGCTAAGCTAAGTCAGAGTTAACTAACGAGCTAAGCCAAGTGAGATTAAACTAATGAGCCAAGCTAAGTCAGATTTAATTAGCAAGCTAAGTTAAGTCAGATTTGACTAGCGAGCCAAGCTAAGTCAAATTTGACTAGCGAGCTAAGCTAATTCTGATTTGACTAGCGAGCTCAGCTAAGACAGATTTAACTAGTGAGCAAACCTAAGTCAGATTTTAACTAGTGAGCGACGCAAAGTCAAATTCAACTTGCTGACTTAGCTAGTGAGCCAAGCTAAGTCAGATTTAACTAGCAAGCGAAGGTAAGTCAGATTAAACTAGTGAGCCAAGCTAAGTCAGATTTAACTAGCAAGCTGAGCTAAGTCAGAGTTAACTAGCGAGCTAAGCCAAGTCAGATTAAACTAATGAGCCAAGCTAAGTGAGATTTAATTTGCAAGCTAAGCTAAGTCAGATTATTTGTTTTAATCTAAACATGTTGAGATGGCGAGGAAGCAAACAATTCAAATAAAAAGCCATTGTAGCTGAAGCTCTTTCTAGGAATTATAAGTGACATCCTGGTTTAATAGTTGATGGCATAACGCACCTTCACTGCATTTGCCAACCACTATAACCTCAAAAGAAGAAGAAGCTCTTTCTAAGTGTGACCTTACTGCCATTTCTGTGACACAAACTTCTGATGAGGATACAAACTTCCTTCAAACAGCTCTGGTACGACATGTTTTGCCTGTTTGAGCTGACTCTCCTCCTCGGGCTCTGATTAATTTTCCTGCAGCAGTCTCTGCCCTGACCCAGGACGGTTTTCTGCCCTCTCCCCTCTTGTTTCTTATCTCTGTCTCTCTGAGCCCTTGTGCTCCACCACTGCTCAGCTCCGGTGGCCATGTTGTCCTAGTTGCGCCTTGTCACGTTCTGGCTATCTTTACCCTGTGATATACTTTTAGAAAAGATAATCATGGGAGAAATATTTACAGACAGCTGTTGGACTGTACTATATGCTAGGGCCAGTAACCCTATATTTTTCTTTATATATTTTGTAAATATAACCTCTCAGTAACTGAAGGTGCTGGTATTCCTTTTGGGGGTAGGGGCAGTTTTAAATTAACAGAGCTGGGTGGAAAAGCTTGTCTGCAGACACAAGCTGCTTTTCATCGGCTTGGTTTAGTGAAACATTAATCAGTAAACAAGTCGTGAGTCACAGAAAACAATCAGAAAACAATGTGTTTCTGTTCCTGTTGGCTTTTATAGTGTTTTAGGTGAAAGGTTTAGCATCTCCATTTCAACATTCCACTTAAGATGGCACATATTGTGAGCAGCCTGACTCCTGTTTGGGACTGTAGTGTTTTCTTTGCTGAGCCTTCAGCAGGAGAGATGATACATTAGCACGCTGCATGCACACGCTAGCTATTCAGTTGCAAATAGCTCAAGCAAATATCATGCAAACTGTTTCTGTAGTGGCTTTAGGCCTTGATTCCTACAAACCAACATGGGTATAAAGACTGATCCGAGTTGTGCAGGCTCACTGTGGGATACATGTCAGGCTGTCAAACTGAGTGCCTGATTTACCGGCTGCTGCTTGGTCGTGTAGATCTGCTCTCCAGCATCGACCTGGCACCGGTGGGGTGCACATCTGCAGATGCACTGATGTGTCGGGTACTTGCAGCTGGGCCCACTCTTCTCTAGTCTCACTGCTTTGCATGACATGCATTGTGTTTACAGTGGAGTACCTTTCTGCCCTCCGCTGACCCAGAACCAGCCTTCTGTTGTACCTGCTCATTTGGTTATTCAGCTGCAGTCCGAGCAGTAGCAGAGCAGCAACCTGCAAATGGCTGCGGTTGCAAATGGTTCCCAGCAGGTTCCAGCTGCTGATGGCATGCGGTCTCTGACAGAGGCTGCTTCGCTCTTGTCTCAGTAGGTTGTAAACATTTACTCATTTGACTTGAAATATGGCCCAGTAGTTGTTAAGGCCCGTGATTTCATGTGAGGAAGAGGAGGGGAGCTCTCAGAGACTCTTATCTCAGACTCTGAACATCAGAAATGCTTCTGTCAACGTGGTTCAGTTTAGTTTGTGAACAAGTTCTTTGTTTTCCCTCAACCCTGCATGAACAGACCCATAAACAAGGAAACTTCTGTAAAATGAGTAAGTCAGTGGTCCAACATCAGGTGTGCATTGGTGAGTGAATCATTCTAAATTTGCTGTATTTTTTTTTTTTAGCTGTTTTCATGTCCATGAATGTTTATATGAGGTCTGTCCTTCAAACTCTGCTGCCTGCAGGTCTGCATTCAGGGAAAATGATGATATGATGCTGTACTATTGTTGCGTTCCATTTAAATCGGAACTGGGAACTGGGAACTGGGAACTGGGAATGACGTCAAGCCCCACCTAACTGCGTTCCAGTTTACTGGCCAGAAAACCAGTTAGCAGCCTAGCAAAACAACATGTTGTTAGCCGTTGTTAGCACAGCTGGTGTTGTAGTTCACATATACCACATGAAAAATGGGAATTACACTCCAGCAGCTTCTCCCTACATTTATATAAACTAATATGACTGACTTAATGCAATGAAAAACAGTTAGAAGTGCAAATAAATGTAACATCACAGGAGCTTCTACAGCTGCTAACATCGGGCTCGGCAATCTTTAAATCTGTACTCGGAGGTGGCGAGGATTCTCCGACTTTCCGAATCGGAAATCCCACTTAGAGGGCCGCTCCAGTTGAAACTTCCTACTCAGAAATGGGAATTTCCGACTTCCAAATTCAAATGGAACGCAGCATATGTTTGAGTCCTGTGGTCTTATGACGATTTTGTATATACAACATTTATGAGCTGTCCTGTAGTTTTATACAGGTCTTAAATGTAACACTGTATGTGCTGTGCACGACCGGAGTCCAACTTGAGTAAAGTTGACAATAAAAACATGATATCCAAAATGAGTCTGAACCTTCATGATAAGGTTTACTCTGTTTTTATTTTGAAGAGTTTGGGAGAGACATTTCACTGATGACGGCCCTGGAAGGAAGAGCCTCTGGAGAGAGGCAGGACATCTCTGATGGACTCAGTATTTCCAGGTTTTCTTTCTTGCTTTCAGTCTCTTAACATCAGGCTGAACAGCAGGACTAGATGCTGCTGTGTGTAAATGTGACGTTCACAATCAGCCATGAGGAGAGAGAGCGCTCCCTGGAGCTGTGCTGGTCGAGCGAGCTGTGGGATGACTGAAGACATGACCAGCAGCTACTCTGGGGAGCAGCAGCAAACTCCTGCAGGCTTGATTTGCCTAATCTACCTGGTGTGTTAGACCTTGAATGCAAACAAGCCCGGGTGACTCTCTCCTGGGAGTATGGGGATCGAATCCCGCCCGGGCCCTCTTACGTACCTTGCCACATATCTATCTGTTCAACTATCCATCCATCCCTGTATTTATACAGTATATACTAACAAGAGATTGGAATATTCAACTTTGGGTGAAACATACAGAAAATGTAAAAGTTGATGCTCCATTGATGTTATATCATGAATGTATGACATAAAGTAGAATCATGTGATAATTCCTTCATCTCAAGTATTTACAGAAACTAAATCTACCAGCAGTGATGGGAAAATCACAGCATTCATCACTGTCCCATATGAATGGGCTGATAATGATGATTCAGTCAAGGGATGATGTCTGCATCGAATGTGGAGCAGCTACAACGCGAACGCCTCGTCGGCAGTTCAGGGTCCTGATATATTTGTGTTAATACATTATTAGCCATGAACTGAAAGGCTGATAAAGACTAAATTATCTTTTCAGTCTTGTAAATGAAATACTCCAGGAATCAGGGGGTTTGATTCAAAATTATCTGAGGTGGTAACGGCTACAGCTCAACCTGGTACAGTCTTCGCCAAGGCGCTGGACATGGAAAAATCCAGAAGACAGAGGATTTCTGCAGGTAAAATAAAATACACACACAGTCACACACAAAAAACACAGTATAAGAGACCAAAACGTTCAAAGTTACATCTGTGAAATCATGATAAAGATATTAAAAACCCTTTTAAGCATTTTCTGCCGTATTTGTGGAAATCTGCCACAGACAAGATGAATGTGACTGAAAAGAAAATTACAAAAACAAGTTAGAAATGATAATATAGTAATGAAAGGCAGTAGATACATGTTTACTTTGGTTTCCAAGGTAACAAATCTAATAAACTACCAATCATTATGGCCACAGGGATAACCAATGAAATGTCAGGGTGGCCCTGGCTCCATCAGCCCCCTAAAATCACTGTTTTTTCCATACAGAGAAGACTTCACAAGAATAAAATGAAAGAGTTTGCTGGTCCTGCAGAATCAACCACCTGAGAAGAGTGTGTGTTTCAGTGTGCTAGCACTCACACACACCACATAAAACAGCTGCTTCCTTCCATGACTGCACATCTGCACGTGAAGAGGCGATGTGACGGCATGGACATCTGTGGTCAGCTACGGGTCCGGCTCACCTTTAATCTTTACTAACAGAACAGAGCCGGATAAATCCCCTCTGAGGTGTGTGTGGAGACATCCTGTCTGCTGAGAGACAGACAACTCAGCACAGTTGCTTCACACTGCAGATGGACAAAGACCCCAAAAAGAAAAAGACACTTTTGTTGTTGTACCGTAGCCAAACGCACACACCTCAACCCAACCTGGACTGAAACGCCTCAGACAGCAGAGATCTGATCCAGCATCAGGACGAGGGAAGGAAACCTGTTCAGTGGCTGTAAAAGATCATTCTTTAAGCTGTCTTTTATGTATTTAACCTTCTGGTTGTTTGGACCCTTTTTCCAACATCCTTCAGACCCCCAGTTTCCAGACTCCTGTTTGGACCAGATGATCGACTCGTTCAATGATCAGCAACCTCATCTTCATGCTGGATGTTGGTGGAAATGCAGCTCAGCACTGAGCAGTCACTCCAAACTGCATTCAGTGGTTCATCTCCTCCGAATTTGACGGCTTCTAGAGATATTTAATGTAGTTTATTTGATTTAAAGCACATGTAACCTCCGCATATTTGCCTATTTATATAATTCCTCCACTCTCCAGGGCTGTCCAGCGCCCTGGCCGTGTATCTGCTGCACTGTGGCCTTGGCCAGACCAGGACAGGTGTCCACATAGCTTCTTTACATATATATTTCTGTCCCTCTATTCAGCTGCAGCCTGCGCTAAAACAGGCCTGAAAGAATGACAGAATGACAGCTTTCCGCTGGCCAGAACCAAGGCCAGCACTCTGAAAGGCTGTAAAGCAGCCTAAAGTTAGAGTCCAGCCTCCTCCATCCTCTGACCGAGGATCTGCCAGAGCGTCACACACCTGTGGGCCGAAACATCGGAGCATTGCAAGCAGAAAACTAGCAGCGATGTCTGCAGAGAAAAGTGATATAACAGCCGTTTACTGGGGTGCAGGGAGATTCAGATCAAATAGCTCCCACCCCCAACAACACACACACAGCCAGACACTCATGCATGTCTGTTCATGCTCAGAGATCAGAGGAAGTGATAGAACAGGACTGAAATGAGCTGTAAAACAGAGAACTGCGCTCGTCTTATTCCTCCGACTGCTGAAACAAAGCAGGTCAAACTTTCTGGATACGGAGGCAAATCAGGTGTTTAATGAAAACACTCAGCACCTGTCTGACCGCACACCTGCTGCTCTGCCAGCAGCCTCACATCAACAGTCGGCCATCCCAGCGTGGAAAAACTGAGCTTTTATTTTTCACTCTCCGATGTTCATCAGACCTCGTTAGACGTCCCCCCTCTCCTCTCCTCTGTGGGAAAAGGACACTTCTTATCCGTCCGTCTGCGATGCTCCAGATGTTGAGCTGTAAAGTCAAGCTACTTCTAAAGACTCCCTCCCCTCCCCCGACATTTCTCACTTTGATTTCCTGTGTCCGGCTTCTCGTGTGTGTGCGACTTTAGGAAATGACAAGGACTCTGAGGTTGTAGATATGAGGTTGTAAGACGTGTTTAGGTAGACCATGGTTGCAGTTCATCCCTAAACCAGCTGTTCATTCACATGTTTTCTCCGACATTTTTCCAGTCAGCATTTTAATGTGGGGCCCATAAAGGTTGGAAATGGGCTAAAAAAAATGGGCGCCATATAGGATTGATAGGGTTACATTATGGATCCCACTTCAGAAGCCCTTATTGGTGTTTTAATGTGAGAAACCCAAGTGGGCCTCACACAACGCCCAGTTTGAGCCCATGCCCAGATGGTGCCCATCAAGTCTGGGCATATCCCAGATGGAGCCCATAAGCCGTATACATGTTGGCAGTTTCACCACAGCAGCCACAGTCAGAACATGACTAAACAGAGCGCATCATATATTCACAAAACCCTCTTTTCACTTACACAATGTCCTGCAGCCTAAACTAGCGCAAATTAAACTATGCTAAATATCTGACTGAACAGAAAATGAACTGTCTTTGCAAAAGTTTAAACTATTTCTTTACCAACTTTTGATGATTTATTGTACTGAGGTTTGTGTTTTATGTGTTTCAGTTATTGAAACCAGTTTCTGGAAAGGAACCATTAGGTATGTTCCATTTCGGGACTGCACACTAAGTACGCATTCAGCATAGTCCGCGAGTCTCGGCCCATTTGGTGTTTCGGATCGGCTGGGGGGGGGGGGGGGGGGGGTTGCATTCACGTTGCACCATAGCCAATTGAGCCAAACCTTTTGGATAATGTTCCCAAAGGTGGCGCTGCATTCAGATTCACCGTAGACGAGGACCAGACATACAACAAACAAGAAGGTTCTCACAACTTCTGTTTCCTCCACAAAACGACATTATTTTTGTGCGTTCTTACGACAAGCTGGGATACGCTTTCATCAGACCAAATACAGATGAAAGCTTTTACTTCCTCGTAACTCCACGTCTGACCACGAGCCATCTTTATAAGTGCTGCAGTCCCACACGTGTGTTTGTTGTCGTAGCGTTTACCCACGATGTCCAACGTTTGACCCACAATGCCGGTTCAATTTGTAGTCCACTTCTGTATTTGGTCCTCTTGAATCGGACCGAGATCTGCGTTTGTAGGCGGACCGAGTCTGCTTGTTCGTTCTAGATCAGAGCCCTTTTGGCATTCACAACTCCCCCGAAACGAAGCAGACTTTGACAGGGATTACAGGTTCTGATGCTGACTAGGATTAAAGGTTCTGGATGCAGACTTGGATTAAAGGTTCTGGAAGCAGACTGGGATTAAAGGTTCTGGAAGCAGACTGGGATTAAAGGTTCTGATGCTGACTGGGATTAAAGGTTCTGATGCTGACTAGGATTAAAGGTTCTGGATGCAGACTTGGATTAAAGGTTCTAATGCTGACTGGGACTGAAGGTTCTAGATACTGACTGGGATTAAAGGTTCCAGATGTTGACTGGGATTAAAGGTTCTGATACTGACTAGGATTAAAGGTTCTTTATGCAGATTTGCATTAAAGGTTCTGAGGCTGACTGGGATTAAAGGTTCTGATGCTGACTAGGATTAAAGGTTCTGGATGCAGACTTGGATTAAAGGTTCTGAGGCTGACTGGGATTAAAGGTTCTGGATGATGACTGGGATTAAAGGTTCTGGATGCAGACTTGGATTAAAGGTTCTAATGCTGACTGGGATTAAAGGTTCTAGATGCTGACTGGGACTGAAGGTTCTAGATACTGACTAGGATTAAAGGTTCTTTATGCAGACTTGGATTAAAGGTTCTGAGGCTGACTGGGATTAAAGGCTCTGATGCTGACTAGGATTAAAGGTTCTGGATGCAGACTAGGATTAAAGGTTCTGGATGCAGACTGGGATTAAAGGTTCAAGATGCTGACTCGGATTAAAGGTTCAGATGCTGACTGGGATTAAATGCTCTAATGCTGACAGGGATTGAATGTTCTGGGTGCTGACTGGAATTAAAAGTTCTGATGTTGACTGGGATTAAAGGTTCCAGATGCTGACTGGGATTAAAGGTTTCAGATATTGGCTGGAATTAAAGGTTTCAGATATTGGCTGGAATTAAAGGTTCTGGGTGGTGACTGGGATTAAATGCTCTGGGTGCTTACTGGGATTAAAAGTTCCAGATGCTGGCTGGAATTAAATGTTCTGGGTGGTGACTGGGATTAAATGCTCTGGGTGCTTACTGGGATTAAAGGTTCCAGATACTGGCTGGAATTAAATGTTCTGGGTGGTGACTGGAATTAAATGTTCTGGGTGCTGACTGGGATTAAAGGTTCTGGGTGGTGACTGGAATTAAATGTTCTGGGTGCTGACTGGGATTAAAGGTTCTGGGTGCTGACTGGAATTAAATGTTCTGGGTGCTGACTGGAATTAAAGGTTCAGCATCCAGAAGCTGGTTTACAAAAAAAACAAAAAACAACCTGAACACGGGCTGGAGTTTTGCGGATCACATGTGTTTGGTCGTGTGTGTCGGTTGCTTGCCGGTTTGCAACAGTCACGCTGTGACCTGACATCATCAAGCTAAGTTTTCAGTTTCTTTCAGCCGACAAACAGCTCTGACTCAAACCGCATCATCAACATTACAAGGAAGCCACGCTTCTCAGATGTCTGCGACGGTCTGCTGTGCAAAGCGCTTTTCATTAGCTGGGCTGCAGAGGCTGTAACCAAGTAAACAAGTCTTCACAAACAGCTCTAACATTTCACAAAGTGCAAGTGTTCACGCTCTCTCAGCTTTGTGATGTTCTAGGTGAAATCATTGAACGGAGGAATGCTCGCTACTGAGAGACGGATTTTAACAGACTTATGGGGAAAACCAGACAGCAGGGCGTAACAATAATCTAACCTACTAGAAATAAAAGCATGCATCAGCACCTCTGTGCCGGTAAGACAGATTTGAAATTAAAAAAGATAAAAATGATGAAAGAAGTTATAGAGTACAGCAATGGTATCTCGGTTAAAATGTGAACTAACATTTAATCATGTTTGTGTTTTAATGTTTACGTTTACTGGAAATCTTTCTGAAAACAAAGACATTAACTTTTTATACTTTCAGAGGAATGGAGAAGGAAAGCAAACCAAGAATCACCTCTACTGACAAACTATTTTTATTCCTGCATTCTGTGTGTAAAATGAGATGACTCTGCTTATGTCATAGAAGCTGGATTAAACAAGTGTGTAACACAGATGTAATCAAAGAGCTTTAATTTAGATGCAAAATGAAGGAATAGCAAGTGATCCAGTATGTCCGACTGCAGTCCTGGAGCCCTGCAGCGTTTACATGTTTTCCTGCTTCATCACATGTGTGCTGAAGCAGAGAAACATCTGAGACCTGCATCCGCGGCCCTCGTGGACCGGGGGTCGACGTCCCTGCTACAGAGCTAAGCAGCTACCTGCCTGTCTGACCAAACACCGGAGGAGTCATCGCTCCAGGTTTAATCCACAGTGTTGTAACAGTTTTCTCCCCACAGCCTGAGAGATGAAGTCATATTCTAGGCTGCCATCTGCTGACGGAAGTGGTCCAAACATGCTGAAGGAATGTCAGTCTTCATCAGCGGGACGGAGTCTCAAATGTCAAGACAAAGGAATTCAAAGGTAAAAGAGGGAGAAAGACGAGATTTTAACATGGTTTTATCTCATTGTTGGTAGAAAAATGGGGATCCGCACACCAGAGAACGCTCCTCTATGAGGGTTTTGGGTTTTTTTTGTCTTATATTAAAGCTCAGTGAGGAGTATTCTGTGGTGTGGATCCCCATTTTTCTACTTTGTATCCGACCTGCATCCCACATCCGTCTACATTTGTTCGTGGATGTGTGAGACTATTGTTTCAATCATTTATTTAATTGTTTTCCATTTTCATGAGTTTAAAACTACAGAAATGAAGCAGCAAAGAGTGAGAATGAACTGAATTCATCACATTCTGTACGGAGGAATCCCATAATCTGCTCTCCGTATGCAGCGCTGCACGTTTACTTCGGCAGAATAACAGCTGGGATTATTCAGATTGGTTTCATTGAAGGATAGAAATCAGAAACAAACCTTAATGTCATCTCTATTTTCCAGACATCTCCATTTCTTTTGTCTTCTTTTTTCTCTCTGGTGATAAAGCATCATCTCACGTCTCCTTGACGATCTCCAGCTCCACGTCTCTGACTGGGAGGAAACCAGTTGTCAGGAAAACATGTATTGGTCCCAATATCAGCAATAATCCATCTAGATGAGATGTCCTGGACACAAACAGAGTTTGCCTGTTAGAATGATGATGATGATGAAGATGTAGGATGTGTAATAATGTTGGAAGTGTCATGTGACTGCTCTCCAGTTGTGTTTAAACCAGTTACCCAGCAGCTGCTGGTTGCTGCTCTGACTTTATTTCATTGTAGCTGAAAGCGCCATCCCGTTGCTAAGCAACAACTTTTTATGCTTCATCACTATGTAGGTTGGAAATGAACGTTTCTCTGATCATTTCTGTGAAGTTTCTTCCTCAGTCAGCTTCATGCAACGTCTGCAGACTTGCAGACGTTCCTGCTTGTTGCCGGGTAGATTTTATACAGGTCAGTGTGACAAACTGCTTCTAGAAAAGCCAGTTAAACTTTCTGGACCCTGAACGTGACAGCAGATGTGCAGGTGATCTGCAGCAGTATGAGAACCAGGATCACAAAGACTCTGAGCTGCTGAGGGGAAGGAGACAGTTTTCTCCCTGTCTTAAATTCATGCTCTGGCAACGTCTTCATAAAAACAGTAAAATGTGTTGTGAACTGAAGCAGAGAGGAAGAGTTTCCAGACGTGAAAGCTCGTTCAGAGTCGGGCTCTGCTGGGCTGCATGTTGGTGAATGGTGATATTTGCTCTGATTACAGTTTAACTTGTATGTAAATGAAAGGCAGCGCAGCGGAAACACAGGCCAGAACGCGATAAGAGCGGAAAGAAGCCTGTTATTCCAACGTAGAATGACCCAGTCTCACAGCTCGGCTTGGATTCAGACCAATCTGTAGACTTTACCCTGTCCACAAATAAGTATGTGCAATTTGACAGAGCTGGGAAGCTCTTTATGTAACGTAATTATGCAATATGATCATCAATACAAGACCCACGGAGTGTCAGCATCAGTGTTTACTCTGACTGGAACTCTTCTGTCTGCCAGCAGCTAAAAACAAGACATGCTTCTGCAGGAGAGGCCTGCTGGGTAAAACCCTGCTGACAAACGTTGCTGAATCTAGAGGGACTGAGGCGGGCGACCCGGTTATCGATCAGCAGTGACAAACATGACTGTATGTTTGTCTGTTTTATCCCTCGTGTAAAGCGTCTTTGGGCTACTGTAAAAGCGCTCTATAATAAAATGCATTATTATTTATTAGTATTACTGCTCAGTGATTTATCATCGTTCATGACAAGCTGCAGACCTGAAGTCATCCGTCACGGACTGGGACTCGGTGCCGTCCCATTTTCCTTTTATTCCTCTCATCCAACACCAAAAACTGAAGTCAAGATGCTTTACAGACGGACCAGTTCAGTCCAGTTATAATCTGATTAAAGTAAATCCATCACATGATCCACATTAGTCCAGTTTATGATAACCTGGTTCATATAAACCAGTTAAATATAAACAACGACCTGGCTAAGAAAACCACGGGACTGGATCAGAACCAGGAAGGAGGTAAATGGTCCTGGACTGGTTTGGGATGGAGAGGACAGGAAAGAGGGTCCACCTGCAGCAGAAGAGAAACGATGAGGCAGTGGATGGATGGATGGATGGATAGATGGATGGATGGATGGATAGATGGATGGATGGATGGATGGATGGATGGATGGATGGATGGATGGATGGATGGATGGATGGATGGATGGATGGATGGATGGTGGGATGGATGGATGGATGGATGGATGGATGGGATCTGTCTACTGGTCATTTGGAGCTTTATGCCTCCTGTTCAACCGAAAGATCAAAATATTTGTTTCCTGCCTGAACAATGAGAAGTGACAGAAGTTCACAAAGTTACCTATCACTATCTTACTGCTGCATTACACACGCACACACACACACACACACACACACACACACACACACACACACACACACACACACATCCTCGTACGTCTATCTTCATGAGGACAGTCAAGCCCCTTCAGACTTGCATTGGACAGCAGTAATAGTGCAAACTTTGTCCTTTATACCGTTTGCATTCAGACACACGTTCCAGTCTTTTACCTCAGAGATGTAGCGGACGCACCGGCTGGTCTCCGTGTCATAAGGGCTGAAATGTTGCGGCACGTTGTTTTGGCTGAATGCACAAGAAAATGTTCTGGACAGAGTTGACGGGAGGGTGGGGCTGTGTTGATGTCTGAAAGCGCCCGGGACGCGATAAGTCCAGAAGGACATGTGACATGTTTGAAGAGACGAGTCCAGTTGAAGAGTGGACGGACTTTATCGCTCATGTTCCGCGATGTAAGTCTGAAAGCAGCTTCACTGACATAATGCATCTCCTACCGCCTCACCCTGACCATCACAACTGATTGCCTACACGTAACCCTTGTCCTAACCAACCAAACCCTGATCCTAAACTAAACTCTAAAACCAAGTCTTCACTGTCAAAAATGGGTCTTTCTTTGTGAGAGCCGCCCAAAATGTCCTCACTTTGCTGGTTAAACACACAAGGCAGTCTTCACAATGTGGCAGGTACAGGAAAACACACACACAGAAACTTGGTTGGAACGTCATGCTGATGTGACTGCAGCTCGCCATTTTCACTTAACGTAGGCCACGTCGAAACTAAACGCCTCTTAAACGCAGGGTAAATGTTGATTATCATATGTGTGTTGCACACTGAGTATGAAATTTTCATTCATGAGCAGTTTCCTTCGTACAGCTACGATAAACTTAAAATTTCTGGTTAGAGATACCATTAAAATAAAAACTTCAGCAATACAATGCACAAAGGTGCAGTACAATCAAGTTGAGCAAAAAAAGGAAAAAGAAAAACAATTGGGACAAATTCTGACCCACAATTATCATTTCTAGTTATGTTTTTCAGTTTAACATAAAAACCATTTTACATCTGCACTGGATCATTTGCTTGTACATACCTGATTCATAAATCCCCATTCAGTTTGTTCCTCATCTTATCTCATCTCCACTGTTTTTATTATCATGTTACTGATTGTTATTATTATTGTTGTTGTTGTTGTCCAAATGGCAAAGAAAAATGCATATAAACTTTTTTACTTGTTCTTTTTTTTCTTAGTGTAAATGTTAAAGGGTTCATTCTTAGTTTCTAATATGCACACTTAGAAAATAAAAGTGTGACATCACAGAATACACTATTTTATATAATATATATATATATATATATATATATATATATATATATATATATATATATATAATATATTAATGGCACATTTTTATTCTGTAACAAGAGGACAAGAACAACAGCGACATTAACTAATCAAACTGTAATTTTTAGTATTTTTGAGCAGGCTTGATTTTTTCATTCTAGAAATTTAAGAAAAAGAAGAAAAAGAAGAAAAAGAACGTGTAAAATTTGACAGCATCTCTCTGAAGGTGGGCATTTGCTGTGTAATGGCTTAAACTGGTGAGGTGGGTGTTTTGCGCTTTGGGCCCCCAAACGGCGCGCAGCGGCCCTGGCCTCGGGGCTCGCCGGGGGCCAACAGAGAGCTGGGATTCAGTTGGATGACGTGCAGGGGTGTGTTGTGGTGAGCTTCTGAGAACTGGCCCTGGGAAAGATGATAAGGGCCGTATTTAAAGGTTGCGCTAGGATGAACCTGAGCGACTATCTCGGAGTCTCGGCGCTGAACGATCATGCAGCAGCTCGCGCTCGCCGTGTCCGCCAACCTGCTTCTTGCTGTGGGAGTACTTTGCGTGCCGCTGCCGGAGCAGGGGCCCCACATCTCCAACGGCTGGGGCCAGGTGGTCCGGCTCAGGCATCTGTACGCGGCCGCGCCGGGGCTGCATCTGCTGATCGGGGAGGATGGACAGGTCCACGGCTCTGCGGACCAAACTCCGCACAGTAAGTCCGCTTTCTGGCTCCGCTGCGTCTGGATCTGCGACCTTTACCGGGATTATTCCGCACTGATGCGCATCTGACCCACAGGTCTGCTGGAGATCCGTCCCGTGGACCCGGGTCGTGTTGTCATCAGGGGGGTCGCAACCACACGGTTCCTCTGCATAGAGAGCGACGGCAAGCTGTACTCATCGGTAAGCACGTGCACGGACACCGTCCACAGTAATCTGACCATACAGTTGTGCTGAAAATTATTCATACCCCCAAATTAAAGAAAAGGCTAAATTCACAATAATAATTCAAATAACAAGAAACTAAATAAACTAATAATAAATAAAAATTTACAAAATTACAATTAGTGAAATGAAATATTGCTTTTGAATTTTGGTCGCAAAAAAAACAGACAAACAAAACTGGCCACGTTAGAGCACCTTTTCCTGTGAAATGTGGACCAGCTACCTGTCATCAGGTGCAGACGTCTGATTGGACGTTACAGAAACACCTGAGTGCAGTGATTGTCTAAGTATGGCTCAATAAGATTTTAACTTCAGATCCCCAACATGCTTGCTGGCTTGTTTTATTTTTTGTGTTTGTTTTTAATATTCAACTTCAAATTCAGTGTCATGATTTTAAAGGAATTTTTATTCGTTCTTACTTTTCTCAGTTTCAACTTACTTCACTGACACTGATTTTTTTCCTTCTTTAATTGGAGGGTGTCAATAATCTTGAGCACCACTGTACATGTCCATTTTTTTACACATGTTCGTGATACAACTGCAAACACAACGTGCCATCATCACCCCTCCTTTTAACTTTTTATTTTCTTATTTATCATAAACTTCATTCAGCATTTAATTAAACTAATAAACGAACAAACTACATTCAACGATAATCATCAAAATGTGGTTTAAAATTAAAAAGTTTTGTATCTTTCATACAGATTTATTAGACCTACACTGATATTCTGGTTGTAATTAAGATTAGTGGACTGAACCAGGCTGACACACACAGACTCTGATCCAGTCTGCAAAGGGGAAAAACAGGATTGTTTTCTGCACCTATGGCTCAGTAACCTCAATGTCTGGCCCACTTCACAAATGAGGGGCCTAACGGGGCCCAAAGTTCAGAAAGAAATGCAGATTGGGGTCATACGTGGTGTAATTCAGACGTACATGTTTGGAACAAGCATTTTCTCTCCAGGATTTATTCACCTTCATTAAAATCTTTTATTTCCAGCTACATCTTCCTTTTGCCTCTCCCTGTCCTGACTGACTCTCAGCCTCGCCTCTCAGGCTGACTTCTGCAGACTTTCAGCAGATTCCACTCTGTAAGCAATGCAATCTGAACCAAAGGGGAAAAAACATGTTTTTTTCTTTGCTGGAGTATTTTTCTCTCTGGAGATATTACTATGGGATTACAGACAGTTTTGTCTGAATGAGCGAACAAGCTGCTGCTCTTCACTTTACAGTCCAGTCACTGATGCTGGGAGCATCTTCAGCTGATCGGAGGCGTAAATGTGTCGTTTTCCTGAGACGTCACTGAGTTTAAAGACTAATAATGATGAGCTCCAAGGTCACCTGTGGGATGGCTTGCATAATATGGATATCCTATGGTTTTAAAACTGATTTCATACAGTGTGGAGTTTTTCCAGTATTCCCTGACACCAGTGTCACCAGTTAAAAGGGGAGCCTGTTAGTGGTAAATCTGCAGATGCAGAACTGGCTGCCCAGCTGGCATCAAATCAGTTTTAAACACCTTCAGCTCTTTCCTGCCTCTCGTGCAGTTATAAGAGAAAATATTTTTTACTTGGTGATTATTGGAGATAAATCTGTTCTTCACTTAAAAAGCTGAAGTTTTCCAGCATGTCGAGTTCCTGAAGGATCTTCCAGAAGATCCCTGAGGTGTCCTCTGCCAAAAAAGGAAAACACAGCATGCCAGTCAGTCATTCATTCAAGCAGAGGAGCAGTTCATCAACCTTTGTCCAGGGTGGTGCAGGGCAGACAGTGTTTGCAAAGGGAAAAATCTGAATGAAAACCCCAGCAGCAGCAGCAACAACAACCTTGGCCTCTGACTGGCTCTTCTGCCAAAGCAAACAACCATCGAAGAACTCGCAGCACTATTAACATGTTTTTCCCCCTCTTTCCTTTTTTATCATTATGTTATTTAACTTTAGGGTATCGTCAAATAATCCCTGGACAGACTCCAGCAATCAAACATTATATTAGTCTAAATTATTTAGCTTATTAGCTAAAGTCATAAGAATGTGATAAATTGCTGGTTATGTTTTTCCCAGCTGATTTTTTCATGCAGTTATTCGTATTTTCTAATGAGGAGCTGCAGCACAGACTTGCATTTCAGTGCACGAACACTGAGAGTTGCAAAATCACCACATTTCCAAACTCTGAGTCAAACAAACACGAGGCATCGTTTTCCCTCCGTCATTGTGCGTTTCATAAGATCTCAGCGTGTTCCAGATCACACTTCCCCTGGGGGGGTAACATGCAAAATTGACTTTCCTGAGCTTTTTTATTATGTTATCATGTCATTCCCTCCCTATAAAACATGCTCCGGGGGTTACTTTGACTCATTTACGCATATTTAAGAAATCCCTGAATCTCCTGTGGAAACCAACATGGCTGCCAGAACGGCTGCCACCACAGAGCCCCTGCAATCCCACGAAGCCCCTCCCCCTCACATGCTAAGCTCCGCCCCACCAGAGTACAGCGTGTTGTGATAAGTGGAGTGGAACTTTTAGCAGTTTTCTCAGTGACCCCCCCTATCGGCGGCTAAACTAGCATCCATCTTCATCGTACCTGCACTGTGATTCACTCCAGCCAGTAAAAGACATTCTTATCTTGACTCTCGTTCTGTCCCTTCCTCTCTTTCTTTTCCTCTCTTCCTCCGGTAATGTTTCCTTGCGTTTCTTTACTGAATCTGACATGATGCGAGTTCAAAACATCTGCGATGTTCATATCTGGTTCATATCCGTTTGCTAGCATGATGCAGTGCACAAGCAATAGTCAGCTGCAACGTCACGGTCGCGTCTCGGATACAAAAGTCACATACTGCAGTTTCTGAGCCCCAAGATGCATCTGGGCAGTGACGGCTTGAAAATGTGCATAATGAATGTTGGTGTGCCATCAAAACGAGTCAGAAACGCAGATTTTTAAGGTCTTAAAGTTACGTTGTGTGTCTTTAAAGAGACTGCAGGGAATTTTTAAGGCGTCAGACATGGAGTGGTGTCACATTTCTTAGGTTGTTTTTTTATATATACTGTTTTTTCAAAACGACTAAAGGTAACACAGTTATTTGGTTGTGCCATAAAATGGAATTACGTGCCTAATAATGACATGAAACCCCCTCTTTAACACGTGACCGTCCGTGTCTTCCAGCACACGTACAGTAAAGAGGACTGCACCTTCAGAGAGCAGATCCTGGCAGACGGCTACAACGTCTACGTCTCCGACGGCCACGGGGCTCTGCTCAGCCTGGGGACCCACCAGCAGAGGCTGCAGGGCCTGGACCGAGGCATCCCCGCTCTGGCCCAGTTCCTGCCCAGGATCAGCACCCTGACACAGACCCCGTCGGTGGGGCGGAGCGGGTTGGAGCGGGTCAGCGCGGCACCCACAGAAGAACCTGCAGATGAGATGGACTCATTCGGAAAACTCTCTCAGATCATCCACAGTCCCAGTTTCCACAAGAGATGAGACAGCAGGTCCGAGACGACCGTGAAGTCCTGGAAAGCCGGGGTGTGACCCGAGGCCGGGTCGGCCGGACCCTGGGGAGGTCGCCTGGAGCGTCAGGTCAGACGTGAGTGAGCAGCGACCTGCAGAGGGGAGACCCAGACCTCCATCCTGCCTCTCAGCAAAATCTGAGCAAACATGGTGCCTGCGACCCACTGTGGGGGGAGGGGGGTGGGTCTGGTTCCAGCTAAGAGACGGTGAGGACTGCAGCAGATCCGGGGGAGAGAAGGGACAGCCGCATATTTAGCTGGATATGGAACATGAACAAGAGCCGAACGGTGGATGAGAAACATCAGACGGTTGGATGAGGAGCAGAAAAGTTCTTCATCATGTTGCTACATACGTTCCCATTTCCTGCCTGGCAGGAAGCTCCGCAGTCCAGCTGCTGTATTTATTCACTTATTTAATGCTTGTTTTACCCGGAAAGCTGATGTTTTCTGTGTTTCATGCTGAATCTTTAAATAAAGTTGTAAAAATGAACCAATCCAAGCTGAAGCTGGATCACAGTGTCTATTCTTTCTCTTCCCATCAGAAACGTGTTATTTAGGCTTCCAACAATACTCGGGAAGTTTGGGAACCAGGATTTCTGCATAAATATGACTTCAATCTCACATTTTATCACCTGATTCTAAAATGTGTACAGTATATAGCTGAAGATGAAAGTCAGCATCAGGATGGGGAAGAAAGGGGACTTAATGGTGGATGGTCTGAGTATTTAAACTCCTTGCTGGGTTAAAAAGGGACCAACTAATTTCTGGGTTATTTCCATAGACCATTAATAAAGATGGACGTGGTATCCAGTTACGTCTGAATAGAGCAAAGTGAAACCAGTTGGGCGTGTCCCACCGTCGCCATTTTGCCATGTCACATGTGTCGTCCTCCCGGAAAATACTAAAATGGGCATAGCGCGGCCACGGGAAAATGATTGACAGCCAACGTACTCTGGGCTAAATGCAAACCAAGCTAATTCGAAACTAACAGGAGCTAGCGAAGATTAGCCTCCCAAGCAACGGGATAAAGGTAAGACATGTTTGGACTTACTGTTAGCTGCTAAAAACCACCATTTTGCTACTCTGCTGCAGACTGAGAACTTACCGGGAGGAAACAAAGAGCTAATACTGAGCCACGGGCTGGCAGGCCAGCTTCCGGTCTGCCGCATATTAATCAAAAGGACACGCCCCAAATTATGTATAATTTCAAGATTAAATAACATTCAAACGGATGAGTTATAAAAAAAAATTCACCCCCTCACAGTTGACATGAAGGTAAACTTGACCTATTAAACCTAAAATGATTTTTTTGAACCAGACTGTAAACATGTTTATTTCTGCTGTAAACATGTTTATTTCTGCTGTGAAGTTGGGGTTTTTAACATGGGAGTCTGTGGGGATTTGCTCTATTTTGAAGCCCCCAGCGGATCAAGAAAGAATTGCAATTTTTGTGCAACACAGAAGTGGGCTCACTGTTCTCCAGCGGAGTTTGCCCCTTGGTTATTTCAACCCAGACATTTGGGTTGTTACCCCAACTTCTGGGTCAAATATCCAACCTGAAAGTTGGGTCAAAAAATAACCCAATTTTCTTGGTTGATCCTTTTTTAACTCAGCAGTGGGTCAAAAGTAACCCATTATGGGTCATTTTTGACCCAGGAGTTTTTAGTATGCACACAACCATCTCTAGGGTTTCCAGAGAATGGTCTGAAGAAGAGAAAATCTCCAGTCAGCAGCAGTTGTCTGGACCAGGATGCAGCAGGAGACCACATCGGGTGCCACTCCTGTCAGCTAAAGTTTACCATACTTTTAAAGAGAGAAAGTAGTTATAAACTAGAGGGACTGAGGTGTTTTCAAAACCGAGGTCAAGAACACAAATGAAGAAAAGAAATATCTTGATGAAAGGTGTTGCCATGGAACAGTCTGGATTTTAAAATCAAAACTTCTGAGTCCTTTTATATATATATATATATTTTTTAAGTGTCAAATCATTGTTAAAAAAATGTGATAATGCTGTGTAGCAAAGTAGCCCTGATTATGATTATGTTCACGTTTTGCAAGACAACTGTGTATAACTAGTATGTCTGCTCTTCATTTATAAACATACAAGCTACAGTTATGTTTGAAATTTTGTGTATCCTTAAGTATTTTCTACATGTCTGCATGAACATGAAGGAATAAAGAATAAATCCTGATTGTAAAAGGGGGAAGGGATAAATTAGTTTTTGCTTCAACCTGCTCCTTTTTGGACTATAGCAATTGTTATTTACTATTTAATATGTTGAACAATTTATGCATATTTTTTATTCTATCTTGTCCAAAATAAAGAAAATGAATGAATGAACTAAGAACAGGAAACTGAGGATACAATTCACACAGACTCACTGGAACTGGACAATAGAAGATGGAGAAACGTGATGTAAACTGATGGTCATATTTATTATTGTACTTCACTGTTTTAAGTCCATCTGCTTGCCTTGAGAGCACAGGTGGAAATGAGCTATTAAAAATAATCTTGCTTATTTACATAAAAATGTACATTAGTGTGTCTGATCCCTACTTTTAAATCAATAAATTGAAAAAAAAAAAAGGAAGCCAGCAAATCTGCAGCAACCGTAGGATGCTATCATGACAATGTGGAGCAAGCTCTCTGAGGAACCAACACCCGGTTGGATCTATCACACCAGGAATTAAGACACGGCCCCTTAGGTGAACCACTATGGACCCCCGAGCAAGGTCCCTAACCCCCCACCAAGTGCTCCCCGGGCACTTTAAGTAAAACCCACTGCTCTCAGGTTTAAGCTGAGAGGGGTTAAATCCAGAGAATGAGTTTCCTAATATGCACTCTAGTTGGGATAAATAAAGTATATTATTGTTATTATTATTATTAAGACAGGGGTCCGAGCCAAAGTTGGTTCTAGAAGGTGGAGCTGATAGCATATCTGGGTGAACTGGGGATAGGAGGTGGGTTTGGCGGTTGCCAGGACAACGGTACTTCTCTGACCGCATTGCGCCAAGTGTAAAGTTTGGTGTAGGGGGATTATGGTGTGGGGGTGTTTTTCAGGAGCTGGGTTCGGCCCCTTAGTTCCTGTGAAAGGAACTCTGAAAGCTTCAGCATACCAAGACCTTTTGGATAATTCCATGCTCCCAACTTTGTGGGGACAGTTTGGAGCTGGCCCCTTCCTCTTCCAACATGACTGTGCACCAGTGCACAAAGCAGGTCCATAAAGACCTGGATGCAGAGTCTGGCAGAATCTGAGCCGGTTCTAGAAGGTGGAGCGGATAGCATGGATGGAGAGTGTAGTTTGGTCATTGTAAGACTTGAGCTGGGTTGAGGAAAGGACAGATGAAGCTCAGGTCCTGGTATTTTCCTTTATTTGTCACCAGTAAAGTGTCGCGTGCAAAACTTCATAATTGCACAAATTTGTAGAAAAAAAAGGGTTGAAACTCTGACAAATAAGAAACTACAGAGATGCCAAACATCGGGCCCTTAGCTACGGGACTCTAGCTGCCCCTCCAGGCCTAAGATGCAAAATAAAAGTCTCTCGCCTGGAGCTTCCAGCTTTATTCTGTAATTATCACTGTTACGTAATTGACAGTCACTTTAAAATTATACCATTCCCAGCCCCAAAACATGAATGTGTACATAAATCAACTAATAAAATTAGTCAAGCTACTCAGTCTTCACAATGATTGCATGAATATGTCTTACCAAAATAACCAGTTACATCACTAAGAACAGCCCCTTCAAAATATCCCCTACATGCAACACATGCTAAGGTAGCATCTAAAATGGTGCCCGGTCTCAGCAACACATCACAACCCAAGCTAATCAGTTCCAAGCAGCCAGATGAAAAAATAATAAATAGAAAGGTACTTTAGCTGTGTGCAACCTACGTATCAGAGGGCATGGGCTACACGTGACAGTATTTCACATTTGTAAGGGTGGAAGTGTGTGATCCAGTTCTGAAGGAGTTACTCCAGCTAAACATTTCCAGTAGCAGCTGGTCGGTTCTCCTGGAGAGAAACAGCTTCCAGAAAACATGAGGCTGATACACAAACTCACCCCATGCTGCCACGCTGCAGACTTCCTTTACTGAAAGTATTTATCTATCTATATACAGATAGATAGATAGATAGATAGATAGATAGATAGATAGATAGATAGATAGATAGATAGATAGATAGATAGATAGATAGATAGATAGATAGATAGATAGATAGATAGATAGATAGATAGATAGATAGATAGATAGATAGACACACACACACACAGGTACTACCCAAAAAATTAAAATATCCTGAAAAAGTTTATGTATTTCTGTAATTCAACAAGGTGCAATTTACATATTCTTTAGACAAATATGTAAATCAATATATTTCAAGCTTTTGTTTGTTTGGATGTTGCTGATTAGGACTTGCAGGTTTTGAAAACCTCAAATTCAAAAACTCAAAAAACATCTCCATAAGTGCCCCGAGCCTTTAAAAAAGTCTCTGTCTTGGTTTAGAAGAATTCACAATCATGGGGAAAACTGCTGATCTGACAGTTGTGCAGAAAACCATCATTGACTCCCTGCACAAGGTGGAAAGACACAAAAAGTTATAGCAAAAGAAACTGGTTGTTCTCTGAGTGCTGTCTCAAAGCACATTAATGGACAGTTAAAGGGACGAGAGGCAAGATTAAGAAACGAAATTCACGACTGCCGCGACTGGCGCTTCAGGTAACTGCAGCCACGAGCCAAGCCGTCACGGGAGCACAAACTGAAGCTATAATGTTGTTTACCAAGCCTTTTCTTCATAGTTACACTTTTTAGTGTCTTTCAGTTGATCTGGATCATTTGCTGACTTCAGAAGAATCCATAACTATCGCTTACAGTGTTTGAATATACCGCGACGTCTTCTTCCTGTATCAAAACTGCGGATGTAGCGTCTTTTGACGTAACGTCAGCAGGGCAGCGCGGGAAATTCGGCCACCGAATTGCAGTTCATTTTGCAGCACACAACCTGTTCAAGACAACGGAGAGAAACGTGCACTAAGTACAGATTTAAATTGATTTCATGCAATATTCTAATTTTTTAAGTTTTAGAATTTGAGGTTTTCTTAAGCTGCAAGTCCTAATCAGCAACATTCAGACAAATCAAAGCTTGAAATATATTGATTTGGATATTATTTGTCTAAACGATATGTAAATTGCACCTTTTAAGCTGAATTCTAGAAATACATGAACTTTTTCACAATATTCTAATTTTTTCGGTAGTACCTGTGTACACACACACACATATATATATATATGTATATATACATATGTTTCTGAAATGTTTCTCTTTAATTAATTTTGTCTTATTTTGAGTGTGATGAGATATTTTGAGTAGAAATTAGAAAAAATACTTGCTAAGATTTCAGTTTTTGCAGTGCTCCCAGAGATTACATCATTGTTTCCAACATGGCACTGAAAAGAGCTCCAAGAAACAAAAAAGATAAGTCTGTACTACCTCTTACTTTTTCTAGTTTTGGGTAGTACGTTATATCTCCTGATCCTTTTTTTTTCTTCACTTTTTACATTTTTCTTCCTCTGTGCCTCTCAGTTCTGGCACCCCCTGGTGCCTCGCCTCCTCACCTCCAGCTCAGATCCTTCCTGTTGATTCGCTGCATCTCCCTGCTGTATCTTTGTTTAGTTTAGGGAATGTTTATGTTTCAGTTGCAAGATTGTTATTCACTCAGTTTTTAGCTGCGCTCATTTTCATCTGATAAATGGGGCAACTGAGGGTTTGAACAGCTTGTACCACGGCATTCTCCACATATGGCAGTGCAGGGAGTCCATATGTCTTGCGTGTGCATTTCTTTATGCTGCAGTCTTTCTTGCAGCTAGTGGACCACATCCAGTCATTACAGGCATAAATCTACCATCCAGAACATGCCATTCCCAGACCTCCGCTTCATGATTTCACTGCCTTTCATTCCATCGTTTGGTAAAACTCGCGGAGACTGTGGAGCTTCACAGAAGATGATGTTGATGGTAGAGTTTGAGGTTATACTGAGGCTGGGCGATACGGACCAAATATCACAATAAATTTATTTTAGATGACGATATACAACATTATATTTCTACCCTCATTTGTCTGAAAGTTTAATTTCATATCAAACATCTGTTTTTTTAGTATTGAAACATGTTTATTGTAAAGGTATCGCTCCACTGCAGAGATGGAACTGACAAAACTCTGGTTAGAAATGTTTGTTAAATCGAAGTAATTCAAGATAATCGGATGGTTTTTATGATTTTTTTGTAAAAGTTTTGGTGAGAAATGTCTTCCAGACAGTTTAAATAATAGAGGTGGGGAAAAAATATCGATACACTGAAATATGGCGATATTTTCATATGGCGATACCAGATATTTAAAAACGCGGTATCAATCTATTTTCCTAATCGTTCTATACGAAATCTCGCGGTATTTCTTGAAATCTCATGAGATTTTGTAACAAAACAGATGTCTTGCGAGATTTCATTAGTAAAATAGATCGATACCGCGTTTTTAGATATAGATATGGTATCGACATATAAAAATATTGCGATATTTTAGTGTATCGATATTTTTTCCCACCCTGATCAAATAATGAGATGACCCCTCTGTAGTCAGTCGAGGTGCAGCCATTCGATATGTGTAAATATCATATTGCGATATATCAGTATATCGCACAGCCCTAGTTTATACTGGAGACGTGTTCCTTGATGCTTTCTCATTATGTCCTGTGTCTCAGCATATCCAGCGACTCATCTCTGTCGTCCCCACGGTGACAGTAGAGTTTTCACTGCTGTAACGATGATGGCCTTTCCCACCTTTTCCTCTGACTGGCCAGACATCTTGGCTTGCTCGAGTATGACAGCGTCTCTTTAATTTTTTCACTGCCAATCCCTTTTTCCAAGCCACAAGAAGTAGAATAAGAGCCTCTGAGGGCATGGCTAAACAGGAGTGTCACACTTTGGACCAAGTAGCTCTTTTGTGTGCTTTAAGCACCATATCTTTCTTGTTTTGGTTCCTTTCTTTGGTTCTGGTGCCAGAAACTGTTCCTGTGCACGATGTAAGAGTCCCAACATGTCTGTGTGTTACCCACATATAACATCACCTACAGATTTATTCTGACTGGAATGATCGCTGCAATTTCCAGTTTGCATTTTTCAGTGTTTTAGTTGCCGTTTGCTTAAGAACACAGACGGCAACTGGAGACAAGATTGTGCGATCAATTATTCATGTCAGTGTACATGTTTTATGACCCAGATAAGAAGTTTTGATGTAATATAGTAAAGGAAAAAGTAAGCCTATGCACGGTGCATTTTAGGAGGGTTCAGCTTATTTGCATATTCAAATTAATCTTCACATAAACTTGTAATACAAAAAATGTTACTTTGCATGTGTGTAAACTTTTATGATGAGAGTAAAGGAAATAAATGACGCTGACTGGGGTGTGTAGTTGTCTGGGGATGGGGTGTGGTTCCTGTATTGACACACATCTGGAACTGATGGAAATTAAACCCATTTGCTCAGCCAGGACTTCTTAAGACTTTTAGTTTGACTTAGTTAGACTTTTTAGTTCTGGACACCTCATAAAAATGATCAATGGTGAAAAAAATACTATCTGTTCCCTTTTTGGATCCAAAATCAGAAAGTTTGCATGGACCAGCTGGAGGCGCACGGCGGACTAAACTACAGGCTACAGCATCTCCTACATCCAAACAGATTAACGTTTAGATTTCTTTATTGTTCGGCTTTAAGACGTTCTAAAGTGCTTTAAAGTTAAAGGACCCGCTCTTGAATGGAAGCAACAATGCAGAATTCCTCCATGAAATACCAAATACAAAGATGAAGGCTGAAAAACAATAGGAAGCAGCAAGATGGGAACTTTTTTATTTTCATTTTGTCCAGTTTAACCACCTACCCAAGAAAAAAGAAAAGTCACATTTTAAGAAACTCTCCACAGAAACGTTGGAGAACACCACGGTGGCCTTAAAAATACTGACGATGACAGAAGATATTCATTTAGAAAAGCTTTGGACAAAAACGTTCATTATCTAAAAGCAGAAAACTAAAGCAGGGGTCTGCAACCTTTACAATCCAAAGAAACATTTATGCCTAAACCCAGCTAAATAAAAGCTGTCCAGAGCCACAAAAAAAAAAAAAAAAAAAAAGGCTAATTCAAATTTTTAATAATAACTCACTAATTAAAATACTTACATAATAACTATGACATTTGTTGTAATTTCTAAAGAAACACAGTTTATTTTTAGGATTTGGTGAAAAAAAAAAACAAAAGACATAAAACCTTTGCAAAAAAAAAAAAAGTCACAATCTGTTGTGGGATTTGGTTCTTTTGTAGTTGTGTCTCAATGGGACTTACCAGTATTGATAAAGCGTTGATGGATAAATAAAATGTAGATATGTATAGAAAAGTTTGCACACAAAAAAAAGAAAAAGAAAAAAAAAAGGACACCTTCCATTGTCCTAAATCCATCTGGTACTTTAAGTTGTGGAAATTCAGTGCAATTATTCCAATGAAAAACTGGTAAAACCCCCATTTGTTATCGTGCATATCTTTAACCCTATAAAGCCGAATGCATCATGTTTGACACATGCAGTTTCTAAAAAAAACCTTTGCATCCGAGACCTTGCATCACTTTATGGTAAAAACTTTGCTTAAAACTCTAAAATTGTACACAATCTGATACACCTGATAGCAGGAGGCAGAAGACTACACAACAATAATTTTGACATTATGCACAGCAATAAATGGTGTATTCACAAAAATGATTTTTGTTCATTTTTTCCCCATATTTTGTTAAAGGGCCTAATAAAGACTTAAGATTAAAAAAAAAAATAGAATTTTCTCCCCATTTTTTCTTGGTTTGGGCTTTAAAGGGTTAAATATTACGTCATTCTTCACCATTTTTAGTCAATGTTAGTGCGAGCCACGTGTGGCTCTGGAACCGGACCCGGACCCGGACCGTTGCAGACCCCTGAACTAAAGGCGCAGAAAGATGCAACACAGTGTCAGGTCCGATGTGGTTGCTGCTGCAGTGTGCTGGTTCCCAGTGGAGACGGGTGGGAAGGCCCCAGCTCTGCCTACAACCCCATCACCCACAAATCACTTCAGCTGGTCCCAACCCTGTTCTGATGATGAAGGGGAGGAGCCATGATGACATCATCAGGTGGCGACTGTGTGGTGGGTGATGGACGGCTCCTCCGGCACACGACTGCATGCGGTCATGTGACCCCTGCACGGACTCAGAGGTCACCTCAGACAGTAGCTGCACCTCTCGTACGCAACTTTTAAAGCCCTTCTGTTACGCTGCAGCATGCTCATCACCATGGAAACCATCAGATAAGGCTGTTCTGAACCTCCAGAGAGGAAAATGCTCATTTCTAATTAAACCTAACATTTCTTTCTCAACTTTCTGATTTGATCCTAATAATTCGTTTTTCCATTTCAGGCCTGCGGTGCTGAGAAAAGGCCGAGTAAAGGAGGAGGAGGAGGAGGAGGAGGAGGAGGAGGAGGAGGAGGAATCCTTTTCTGGGACGCCGCTGCCTTTTATGACCGGACAACGTGGCAACCACCTCATCCTGCAGCCTGCCTGAGGTTTGCAGGAAGAAACAGAAGAAAACAACTGAAACTCTTCATCTCCTCGACAGGAAGCCGACGTCGGGAATGCAGACAACCCTTCGCTCCCCATCGACGGCTGCCGCGCTGCTCAGATCCAATCAGCTACATACAAACTAAAACTGTCCACCTTCCCCGCGCTGCAGTGGGAGAGAGCAGAGTCCGGAACAAGCCACCCTTCCCTCATTTCCCTGTTAACTGAGCAAGCGTGGAAGCACCGTGGGTGAAGCTGCAGGAGGAAACATGCAGAGACAGAGCTGAAGCTGACATCATCATCATCATCTGCATTAAAGACACACAACGTAACTTTTAGACCTTAAAAATCTGTGTTTCTGACTCGTTTTGATGTCACACCAACATTCATTATGCGCATTTTCGAGCTGTCAGTGCCCAGAGGCGTCCCGGGGCTCAAAAACAGCACTATGTAAGATTCCCATCCGGGACGCGACCGTGACGTTGCAGCCAACTATTGGCTGCAGCACAGCGTCACTCACTAGCAACCGGATGTAAACCAGGGATCAACATCGCGGGTGTTTTGAATGCGCATCATGTCGAATTCGGTAAAGAAACGCAAGGAAACATCACCGGAGGAAGAGAGGAAAAGAAACAGAGGAAGGGACAGAACAAGAGTCAAGATAAGACTGCCTTTTACTGGCTGGAGTGAGCTTACAGTACAGGTACGAACAAGATGGATGCTAGTTTAGCCGCCAATAGGGGGCGCGTCACTGAGAAAACTGCTAAAAGTTCCGTTGTGTGTCTTTAACTATTTAATTTAACCGTCCCCAGAAAGCGAGCCAGCTACTATCACAGCTACTGTGAAAAAAAAACACCTATTTACCTCTTTTAGTGTTTTTCTTCACCTCCAAAGTGGTACATTTAATTTAAAACATGAAATTCATACCCTAAAGACGCATTGTCCACTCGCATCATTTGCAGCTCCTTGAAAAATATTCAAGACATTTTAGAGGCAATCTTGTAAAATCTGTAAAAACTACTGATCTAATAAAACCATCCGACCGTTCTGATGAAGCACATGTAAAAGTAATAGGAATAAAAAAATCATTTTTCCTTTCAGATTGTGTTTAGCTCCAGCTCTCAACATGACACCAGAATAAAACCTTGTTTTGTATGAAAATACAAAAGTTTTTGGCCAAAATTCATTATTAGGAAATTACAGCACATTCAAGTCAAGAGTTTTCATTCATTTTAAATAATTAAATTAAGATAAAATGGATAAAAACACACTGGAATATATCATTTTTTTCTTTTCTTGGAAGTCTTATCATGTCCTCAGAGGTCCAACTTGATTTTAGCTTATGTCCATGATATGACATGAGGCTCAGCCGTGCTCAGGTCGGGTCTGTGGGTCAGTCTGTTGACAGCGACAGTATGTCCTGTCCACAATTACCTGGCGGTCTGCGGGACAAAGCTCCCGTTGATCCGTGGAGGGATCTGGCTAACCGCTGCAACAGCTGCCGTTGATCCATGGAGGGATCTGGCTAACCGCTGCAACAGCTGCCGTTGATCCATGGAGGGATCTGGCTAACCGCTGCAGCAGCTCCTGTTGATCCATGGAGGGATCTGGCTAACCGCTGCAACAGCTGCCGTTGATCCATGGAGGGATCTGGCTAACCGCTGCAACAGCTGCCGTTGATCCATGGAGGGATCTGGCTAACCGCTGCAGCAGCTCCTGCTGATCCATGGAGGGATCTGGCTAACTGCTGCAGCAGCTCCCGTTGATCCGTGGAGGGATCTGGCTAACCGCTGCAGCAGCTCCTGTTGATCCGTGGAGGGATCTGGCTAACTGCTGCAGCAGCTCCCGTTGATCCGTGGAGGGATCTGGCTAACCGCTGCAGCAGCTGCCGTTGATCCCTGGAGGGATCTGGCTAACCGCTGCAGCAGCTCCCGTTGATCCGTGGAGGGATCTGGCTAACTGCTGCAGCAGCTCCCGTTGATCTGTAGGGGGATCTGGCTAACTGCTGCAGCAGCTCCTGTTGATCCGTGGAGGGATCTGACTAACCGCTGCAGCAGCTCCTGTTGATCCGTGGAGGGATCTGGCTAACCGCTGCAGCAGCTCCTGTTGATCCGTGGAGGGATCTGGCTAACCGCTGCAGCAGCTCCTGTTGATCCGTGGAGGGATCTGGCTAACCGCTGCAACAGCTCCCGTTGATCTGTAGGGGGATCTGGCTAACTGCTGCAGCAGCTCCTGTTGATCCGTGGAGGGATCTGGCTAACTGCTGCAGCAGCTCCCGTTGAGCTGTAGGGGGATCTGGCTAACCGCTGCAGCAGCTCCTGTTGATCCGTGGAGGGATCTGGCTAACTGCTGCAGCAGCTCCCGTTGAGCTGTAGGGGGATCTGGCTAACCGCTGCTGGAGAAAGATTGTCCTTTAACACCTGAGAAGAGACGTTCAGCTCCTCTGGATGGAGAGATGGAGGCTGGAGAATGATTGTGATGAACGTCCCAGAGACTGTCTTTAAGGAGCTGCACGTGTCAGGGACGTGAGACCGGTGTTGGACCGTCTCAACGTGTCCTCCTGTAGTAAACAAACGCTACCACCAACGCTACTGATGCTACAACGGCGACTGTCCTCCACTGGGAAAAGCTTCTGATCACTCCCTCCTGGAAATGGAAAAACAGCAGAGTTAGGAGTTGGGCACCCACCTGATAGAGCCAATGTTATACACAGCATCGTCATGACAACGGACCACTCACCCAGCCTCCCTGCTGGACGAGCCAGGAGTAAAGCCGCTCTCGGATGACCTGAAGAACCCAGCTGATGACCGTCCTGATGTTCTCTAGATGGTTGGTGGTCAGAGCCTTCAAAACCAAACACAAACATGAGTCTATTTATTCTGCAGGTTCTCCTGAAGATGTTCTCACACATGGAGAGAAAATAACCCTCCTGCATCACTGCTTTTATCCTGCTGATAATCTGAAGAATTTACAAAAGTCTGGCAGGAAAATCTGATGGGCGTCTGAGTGATGCAGACTTCTGTTTGTGTTTGAATTTCATTCAAAAACTGTTTGGTCAAAAGTCAAAACTACTGAAGTGTGTTGCAGAAGAAAACTCATTTTCCCAAAGTGATGACATCATTTTTACAAAGGAAAAAAAAACAAATCACTTAAATCTTAACATAACAGATAAATGACAGACGATTCTGTTATATCTGATGACCTCAGTTTATCTCACTGTTCAGATAAAAATATTAACCCTTACTACTCCCCTCGCTTTCTATATAAACCAGCTTATAGAAACTGAACCTTTAATCCCGGTCAGCATCTAGAACCTTTAATCCCAGTCAGCATCAGAACCTTTAATCCCAGTCAGCATCTAGAACATTTAATCCCAGTCAGCATCAGAATCTCTAATCCCAGTCAGCTTCAGAATCTTTATTCTCAGCCAGCATCTAGAACTTTTAATCCCAGTCAGCATCAGAACCTTTAATCCCGGTCAACTTCAGAATCTTAAATCTCACCCAGCATCTAGAACCTTTAATCCCAGTCACCATCTAGAACATTTAATCCCAGTCAGCATCTAGAACCTTTAATCCCAGTCAGCATCTAGAACCTTTAATCCCAGTCAGCTTCAGAATCTTAAATCTCACCCAGCATCAAGAACCTTTAATCCCAGTCAGCATCTAGAACCTTTAATCCCAGTCAGCATCAGAACCTTTAATCCCAGTCAGCATCTAGAACCTTTAATCCCAGTCAGCATCAGAATCTCAAATCCCAGTCAGCTTCAGAATCTTTATTCTCAGCCAGCATCTAGAACTTTTAATCCCAGTCAGCATCAGAACCTTAAATCCCGGTCAACTTCAGAATCTTAAATCTCACCCAGCATCTAGAACCTTTAATCCCGGTCAGCATCTAGAACCTTTAATCCCAGTCAGCATCAGAACCTTTAATCCCAGTCAGCATCTAGAACCTTTAATCCCAGTCAGCATCAGAATCTCTAATCCCAGTCAGCTTCAGAATCTTTATTCTCAGCCAGCATCTAGAACTTTTAATCCCAGTCAGCATCAGAACCTTTAATCCCGGTCAACTTCAGAATCTTAAATCTCACCCTGCATCTAGAACCTTTAATCCCAGTCAGCATCAGAATCTTTAATCCCAGTCAGCTTCAGAATCTTTAATCTCAGCCAGCATCTAGATCCTTAAATCCCAGTCAGCATCTAGAACATTTAATCTCAGTCAGCATCAGAATCTTTAATCCCACCCAGCTTCAGAATCTTTAATCCCAGTCAGCATCCAGAACATTTAATCCCAGTCAGCATCAGAACCTTTAATCCCAGTCAGCTTCAGAATCTTTAATCCCAGTCAGCTTCAGAACCTTTAATCCCAGTCAGCATCCAGAACCTTTAATCCCAGTCAGCATTAGAATCTTTAATCCCAGTCAGCATCTAGAACATTTAATCCCAATCAGCATCTAGAACCTTTAATCCCAGTCAGCATCTAGAACCTTTAATCCCAGTCAGCATTCAGAACCTTTAATCCGTCGCTTCAGAACCCCAGCATCTAGAACCTTTAATCCCAGTCAGCATCAGAACCTTTAATCCCGCAGCATCAGCTCAGAACCTTTAATGTCGCTCAGTCTTTTTCTCCCAGCATCTAGAATCTTTAATCCCAGTCAGCATCTAGAACATTTAATCCCAATTAGCATCTAGAACCTTTAATCCCAGTCAGCATCCAGAACCTTTAATCCCAGTCAGCTTCAGAATATTTAATCTCAGTCAACATCCAGAACCTTTAATCCCAGTCAGCTTCAGAATCTTTATTCTCAACCAGCATCTAGAACCTTTAATCCCAGTCAGCATCTAGAACATTTAATCCCAATTAGCATCCAGAACCTTTAATCCCAGTCAGCTTCAGAACCTTTAATCCCGGTCAACTTCAGAATCTTTAATCTCAGCCAGCATCTAGAACCTTTAATCCCAGTCAGCATCTAGAACATTAAATCCCAGTCAGCATCAAAACTTTTAATCCCAGTCAGCTTCAGAACCTTTAATCCCAGTCAGCTTCAGAATCTTTATTCTCAACCAGCATCTAGAACCTTTAATCCCAGTCAGCATCTAGAACATTTAATTCCAATTAGCCTCTAGAACCTTTAATCCTAGTCAGCATCCAGAACCTTTAATCCCAGTCAGCTTCAGAATCTTTAATCTCAGTCAACATCCAGAACCTTTAATCCCAGTCAGCTTCAGAATCTTTAATCTCAGCCAGCATCTAGAACAGTGCTTCTCAAGCCTGGTCCTTAGGGACCCCTGCCCTGCTGGTTTTCAAGATATCCCAGGTGTGGTTGAGTTGGAAACCTGGAATACATGCAAGGCAGGGGTCCCTTAGGACCAGGGTTGAGAAGCACTGTTCTAGAACCCTTAATCCCAGTCAGCATCTAGAAAATTTAATCCCAGTCAACATCAGAACATTTAATCCCAGTCAGCATCAGAGCCTTTAATCCCAGTCAGCATCTAGAACCTTTAATCCCAGTCAGCATCAGAATCTTTAATCATAGCATCTGACCTTTAATCCCAGTCAGCATCTAGAACCTTTAATCCCAGTCAGCATCTAGAACCTTTAATACCAGTTAGCTTCTGAATCTTTAATCTCAGCCAGCACCTACAACCTTTAAACCCAGTCAGCATCAGAACCTTTAATCCCAGTCAGCATCTAGAACCTTTAATCCCAGTCAGCATCAGAATCTTTAATCCCAGTCAGCTTCAGAATGTTTAATCCCAGTTCGCATCTAGAACCTTTAATCCCAGTCAGCATCTAGAACCTTTAATCGCAGTTAGCTTCAGAATCTTTAATCTCACCCAGCACCTACAACCTTTAATCCCAGTCAGCATCAGAACCTTTAATCCCAGTCAGCATCTAGAACCTTTAATCCCAGTCAGCACTAGAATCTTTAATCCCAGTCAGCTTCAGAATCTTTAATCTCAGCCAGCATCTAGAACCTTTAATCCCAGTCAGCATCAGAATCTTTAATCCCAGTCAGCTTCAGAATCTTTAATCTCAGCCAGCATCTAGATCCTTAAATCCCAGTCAGCATCTAGAACATTTAATCTCAGTCAGCATCAGAATCTTTAATTCCACCCTGCTTCAGAATCTTAAATCTCAGTCAACATCCAGAACCTTTAATCCCAGTCAGCTTCAGAATCTTTAATCTCAGCCAGCATCTAGAACAGTGCTTCTCAACCCTGGTCCTTAGGGACCCCTGCCCTGCTGGTTTTCAAGATATTCCAGGTGTGGTTGAGTTGGAAACTTGGAATACATGCAGGGCAGAGGTCAGGGTTGAGAAGCACCGTTCTAGAACCCTTAAAGGCCTCCTTCCACTGAAAACCGGTTTAACTTGCTCCTTCTGAAATACGGAGGGTTTCCCCTTGTTTACTTAGACATGCTGACTTGCTAGCGTTGCGTTCCCCCCAGTCGGCTGTGCTTTCTCTTTAGGGAAACAATACGAAGAAAAGAGCGAATCGGGAACAGCCTTGCACTTCTACGTCACATTGCAAATAGCGTATCCCACGTGGGGTTTCTATCTGTCCATTGGAAGGCAGGTAACCCTCCACTACACACTAGAAGTAAAGACGGCACGACTGTAACTTCGGAGTTGGGAAGCTAATTAGCTAACTGTTTGTTAGCATGGCGGAACAAACTTGTTTGTCGGCTCTATTTCCTGTCTGTAAGGAAATAAGAGCGGAGGGCGGAGCTTCCTTCATACACTGATGGGAGCCAGCCAATCAGACGGAAATTCATGAGAAGGACCCGGAAAAGCTGCCGTTGGACCACTAGCCTCTCTTCTAGTATACAAATACAGCTGGATACAAAGATACCAGAAGGTTATTTTAGACAGAAACGATGCAGAATGCATTCAATAATAATGGAGAACACAGAAATATTAATGAAATGACCACGGAAGTACAACTTTAATCCCAGTCAGCATCTAGAACATTTAATTCCAGTCAGCATCAGAACATTTAATCCCAGTCAGCATCAGAACCTTTAATCCTAGTCAGCATCTAGAACATTTAATCCCAGTCAGCATCTAGAACATTTAATCCCATCTCCTCTGTCACGCCTGGCTCTATCAAACCGGTGCAGCTTGTGGTTCTGCTCGTATTGTTCCGGGTCGCTCCTTACAGTTCTGGTTACCTTGGTGTGGTATTGCAGGCTTTTAGCTGAACCAGTGGAGCTGAGGCTGGAGACGGACTGAAGGCAGCTGCTGCAGTTCTACTCCGGTTCTAGCTTGTAAAATGTGATTTCCCCAAATTCCTCAGCATTATCACACTTTTCTGAACTGGCTGATGGTCCCAGCACACAAACCAGTTCCAATCTAGCTGTTCTGGAGCATCTTTGATGTTTTCCATGGCTTAGATTATACACATAACTCAATGGGCTGACCACAATTCTGTATGCTGCTGACGTCACGTCATGGAGGCTTTGTTTGTGACTGAAACGCTATTAGCATTTAGCCGAGCCTCCTAAACATCAGATATTTACGTAAATACACGTCTGATTAATTTCTAACTGCACGGATCTACTTATTTTGTCTTAGTGTGTTGTTGTTGTATGGCAAAGTTACTTGAAGTTAAGGTCCTATCATCAGCACTTTAAGGGTTAATGGAATCCATTATCATCATCATCATTTCAAACTGGGACAGTCACCTTGTAAATGAGTCTGTAGGCCAGATGGAAGAGCGCCACCACGCGACCCCAGTTGATGCCGTCAGCAAAGATGCTCCTGGCCACCTTCATGAAGATGTCTTTGGCACAGTTGCCCTGAACCTGGTTGACGAGTCTGACAGGAAGAAACGGGTCAGACTGAACATCAGAACTCATCTCAGTCCTCGTCACGCATGTCTGAGAGGGATGGGCGAAATGTATCACCATAATTTCTGTTTTCTAACACGGTAACAATAAATGATGATAAAAAACAGCAGCCCAATCATCTGTATCATAAATCTATACCTACATTCTGTCTTGAGAGCCATAGAATAATACTAGAAGACACTATACTACACCAATTAAGTTCTAGTAGTACACCTGTACTGCAAAACTGTAGTGATGCCGATCAAACAAGCCTGAAATATGAACAAATTTTATATTTATTCAGATGGTGCAAATAGCAAAACTCACTATATGAATAACTGTAAATGCAACCTGATTAATTGAATTCATCGTTTTTATTGTGAGATGAGAAATTATGACCGTGGGAATTTTTTTGACGATATATGGCACATGATGACATATTGCCCATCCCTAATGTCTGGTCCTGAAAACCCCCCGTAACTCCCAGTGGTTTCCAGGGGGAGACGTGAACACACACGCGACCCCCTGACTTTGTTTACACTATGATTTTGTTTTTGCGGTGTCCAGCCAACAGATAACTCCTGTCATACAGTTGTGTGTGTTCACCCTGTGTGACTATTCATAGGTCCAGTAACAACCGCTTCCTCCGTAGAGGTTTGCGTTTCACCGTAACGGCAGCTTGGACCACAGTTTCAGATAAGATCCGGGGAGTTTTCTGAGACCAGCTGGAGACGGAGATCAGGGAACAATGAAAGCAGAGGATCCAGAGACGGATCCAGAGTTTCTCCGTGTGTGATGGATAGCTTACCGCTGGAGCTCGGCATTCCTGTTTAAATCCTCGGCTATTTTAAGCAGCTGTTCCACCACTTCTTTGATTTGTGGATCCTGTTGTTCGTCCGGCCTTCCTCCCAGATCCTCAGAGCTGACGTGCCGCGCAGGATCTTCAGTGTTTATACGCTCGATCACGTACCTAAACAGTGACAGCCGTGACCACCAACATACAGCAAACATTCACACTGAGTGTGTTTTTCTTCTGGTTAGTTACACAAAACTACACTGGATGCAAATGAAACCAAATCAAGCACGAACAGTTTAGTGCACACGATGATGCAGCGCTGCAGCTCATCACCATCTTACTCTTCTGCTCCTGTAGAATCGTTTCCCCCTGAACCAGGGAGCTACATTTCACTCCAGGTTCCACACTGAGAGCAGTGTGATCTCCAGTATGTCAGACCAGCATGAAAAAGATGCGTCATGCCTCCAGGAGGGAGGTTTTCCAGCCTGATCCTGTCTCATTCAGTTCACTGAAGCTTTAACTTCCTCTGAACTTTCTGCTTCATCCTCATGCTGCTAGCTTACAGCAAACAGCAGCATGCTGCCGCTGCAGCCGAGTGGGACGTTACTCGGCTCTTCAGCCCGTAATGGGAGCAGAGGGACACCTACTGGATCAGGAATCAACGTGCAGGACCTGTCAACATGTCATCAGCTGTTAGCAGATCACACAGGAAGGCGGGACAGGCCCGGCATGTTCCACCATGTCTCTGAGGACGCCCCTGGACCAGCACTTCCTCCTGCAGGGGTATCGGATGTGTGATAACATCAGGCTGTTTTCAGCTTCCTGCTACATTTTCTAAGCATCCAGCAGGGATCCAGAACAACTTTCTGCACTGGTTGAACTGGTGCTTCTACCTTCTTAACTTAGTTGCACCTTCCGGGAATTTTCCAAGTTGGAAACTTTCCATGGGAATTAACTGGAAATTTACTAAATTAAAGGTTTATTACCTTTACAGAAAACTTACATTTAGTTGAGAAAAATATATTGCAGGATAATCTTGGCTTAAACAACCAGGTTAAATGCAAGATTTTTTTTTTTTTTTTTTTTTTTTTTTTTTAAGAGTGGCCAAGATTTTTTTTTGCTTATAAGCAAAACAATTCTGCCAGTAGAACAAGCAAAATTTTCTTGATAAGATTTCTTGAATTAAGATGCATTGAGTATGCAAAAGTACCCGGATGACGTACTCAAACCCGTCAAGATTTTGAATAGGTGACTGTGACTGGTAATGCTCCCTAAAATGGGTAACAAGCTGCCATAAAACTCAAGATGAAGAAGATGAAGAAGATGAAGAAGAAGGAGGAGGAGGGGGAAAAGAGGAAGAAGAAGAAGAAATGGGTAACATGCTGCCATAAAACTCAAGAAGAAGAAGAAGACGCACAGCCTCATGAGACATTTCAGAGTTTGAAAAGTTTAGTTTCATGAAGTTCAGTGAAACAGTTTTCTAAACCTCATTATTGATCATAATAACTTCAACAATCATCAATGTCCATGTAAAATAATAAAAAAATCCTGAAACTGGATGAAAATGAGCTGCTGACAGCCATGCTGGAAACACTGTGGTGCACCCAAATTAAAAGTTAGGCGCACCAGTGCAACCAGTGCTAAAAGTTAGTCTGGAGCCCTGCCAGGAGTTTGTCCGTGTGTAGGACCCTGTAGACCTGATCTCCGGATCGGTGCCTCAGAGTCAGGAATCAGGAACACAGATGTGACTGGACTGTAATCTGTCCTCATAAAAACTTTCCTAGAGGCCAAACTTCATCTTGACCTGACACCTGACTCGTCTGCATAGTTTTTCACCGTACTGGCTGCCCAGTATGAACCAGTCACACATCGTGTGCAACTGTGCAGAGGTGAAGACCACCCCCACCCCTTCGCCGAGCTGGTGTGAGGACCAGAGACAGACATTCAGGGGGATAAAAGTCCTACACCTGGACTGGAGGAACATCTCCACCCTCCACCCTGTAACCGAGCTGTGTGATGTGCACATGATCGTTCAGACAGCAGCAGGTGAGATGCTTCCTCCTCCTCCTCCTCCTCCTCCTCTGAGACAGAAGCAGAGGGAAAAGCTTGGACATGAAGGAGGACTTCAGATCTCAGATCTGTGGTCTGGTTTCAACCCATAAAACTAGTCTGAAACCTCTGGCTTCATTTTCATTTCTCGGGGCTGTTATCAGATGAACAGCGCAATAAAAGCAGCCTTTGTACAGGCTGATAGCAGCGATGGAAACATGACCGTCTCTGAGAGGAATATCAGCTCAGGCTCAGCTCAGTCTGACACGAAGCCCGATGATGTTCATGGAAAACCTCCCTGCTCTAACCATGACGGCTCAGACGCAGATACATGCTGATCACAGGTAACAGCGGACGGATCTGAGCATGCCTGTGTGGAGACTCACCCTCTGAGGAGCACCGCTCCTTGCTCCAGGATGGGATCATCCACGACATCTGCAAGAGTCAAAGCATTGATCATCAGTACGGGATGTTTGCTGCATTTTCTGGCTCAAACAGACAATAATGATCACAAGGTTTGTTTTTGATTGTCATCACAGAGGTGCAAGTTCAGCCAGGGACCGGAAAGCAGAACTGAACCCGGTTTGTTTGGAGCAGCTAACAGAAAACCACCTCATCATGGAAGTTAGTCAGAATCCCAACATCTGCTGTGATCAGGATTACTGGGATTCAGAGATGCAGCGATCTGATACCTGGATCGGGCATCTGGGTCCGGTGGTGTCTGCTGGACCATAACCCGTCAGATCATTCTCTCTACCGATGATGTCAGTTTCTCTAGAAAATCAGATCTTTACTGCACCGTTTCTGAAGTGTTGTACGCACAAGATGAAGAAGCATCACCTACACTACTTTCTAGTCACAAAATCTCATCACACTCAATATGAGACAAAATCACCTAAAGAGAGACATTTCAGTGAGACATAGGAACTTGTTTTAAATGAAATGAAACGAAATGAATGAAATGAAAAGTACTTTATTCTTCCCAGAAGGGAAATTCAGTATTGAAAAAGCTCTTTTTTTTCTTCTTTAAAGACATCTTATTTCAAAAAAAATCTTTTCAAGAAAATTTCACTTGCTCTATTAGCAGATTTTATGTTTTTTTTTTTTTGCTTATTCTCAGCAAAAAAAAAATTTTTTTTTTTTTTAAACTTATTTTAAGAGTGGCCAATTTTTTTCTGTCTAGACCATTTAAGATCATTCAGACTTGTTTTTAACCCAGTTAAGCTGGCTGATCTGACCCACATGTGGACAGTCCAGAGACAAGGGATGAACCGAAAATTCGGCCACCGACAGTTTTCGGCCGAAAATGACCTAAAAGTGCATTTTCAGTTTTCATACGAAATCACATAATCCACTGAAACAACACAGCCGAAACTTGTGATTTCGGCCGTGATTTCGTGTGCTGGATGCGCAAACAGCGCATCCAGCACTGACAGACTTTCATTTCATTCATATAAATATAAACGAAGCAGCTGTAAATTTTCCACCAGTGACGACCCACTACTCTTCTTGTCTATGTTGTATTTGGACGGATGTCCTTGGCTGGGAAGAAGGAAACCTGGGTGGGTTTTAAATTGATTATAGTCTTTAAAACGTGTAAATAACATGATGCAAACCCTTAAAAGGACTGCCATGGAGATAACAGACACATTAGAGTTGGGTTTCCTATACCAGCCTGTTTCATACATGATTTCCACACAGGCTTAACAAACAGGATGTAAATCTTTAAAAGAACCCTGGCTGAATCATTATTCATGAAGTTTGCAGCTGTACCAGCTTACCCACCATTACAGCATTATACCACTACAAGATTACACCACTACAGGATTACACCACAACAGCGGCAACATGACGCCTGGACCATTTAATCATCACAGCTAAACTCTGCTGTGAAGTCATGTTTCAGCCACAAACCTCATCAGACTAAAGTTCTCATAGACGCCTGAAATGTGACGATTAAAAAAACCCAAAAACATCAACACTCAGAGCGGTCCTGACTCCTGACCCCCTCCAGGTCCTGGTTTAAGGTCCCGAGACATGGTTGTGACTAGTGATGCACGATATTATTGGCCGATATTGGCTTTAGAAATAAACATTGATCACAGCCCGATATCGGCCGATGTTTTTTAAAGAAATTTATTTGTTTATTTGATAGGAACAGAGCATATAAAAAGCAAAGGAAAACTTCACCCATCTGTTGTCCCTAGCCAGATCTTAAAAGACTCCCTGAAATGAGGAAATACAGAAACATCAAATTAGAGCTGCAGCTAGCAATTATTCTGATAGTCAATTAATCTACGCCGTAATCGATCGATTAATCGATTAATCAGATAAGCTCTATGTTTTTAAAGATGTGACTGAGATGCAGTAGAGTAATAATGGGTCTAAAGCCTGGTTCAAACCACACGAATTTAGGCCGATTTTGGCCCGACGGAGGCGTCGCAGACAGTCGCTCACTGTCGTGCATGATTCTGCATTGTCGGGTCGCAGGACGTCGTGTCTTCGCTCCGTGTAATGTGACACAATCAGCGATTGGCGATTTGGCGTCTGCGACGCTCCACGACCACGACACAGAAAGACTGGCGTGTCAGAATTTTTTGGTTTTGTCCGTGTAGTGTGACACGTCCCACGACATGTCCCTTCATATTGACCAATAGGAGGACAGTGCGCCTTTCGCCTCTACCAGAGAAACGCTCAGGTGCGCCGGTACACAAACAACAGTGGAGGAAAGGAGGAGAGACGCAGCCGCTCTCCGGTGGAGAGGTGGAGAGATTCATGGAGCTGTGGCATCAGTTTACTCCAGAATAAAAGAAAAGAAAAGCAAGACTGGGTGTGCCAAATTTATTTTCAACAGTGTTAAACCTCCACGAACATTCAAAAGGGTGTATCTCTCTTGAATAAAACATTACTTTATTAATTCGAAACATCACCACACAATGTGTGTGTGTTCTATCAGTAATAGTAACAGTCAACAGGAGTTCACAGCAGGTAAACGTGCACGAATGTGACGCTCTCAAATAAATCAATGACAAAGTCACAGAAAAATCACTTTGTTTAAATAAAAACACCGCAACATAACAGACATTGCGCTCAATGAGATGAGCATATATGACACCCATGCGCGCGCTCGTGCACTCAGCCGTAACTATCCACATTACGCGTGATCATCAAAGCTAATTAACCATCTGAACACCTACTGGGCGCAGAATATAGACACAGCGATGTTGCTGCTGCGCAGCTCTCAGTTTATCATGCGTGTGTGGTTTCATGTGGTTGCCATGGTTTCCAGCGTGCGCTCTGAACTGATGGAGTTCAGTGAATGACGTGAGGATGCACCCGTATGCGTTTGTATAGAACAACACACTTTATTTCACTTTATGGCAGTTTTTTAAAAGTAGCGTCACTGGGTCGGCTGGACTTTGCTCTCGTGGCAGCAGACTGTGGTCAGACTGATGGTTTTGGCTTCGCTTGTCTCTGGGCGTCCTGCGCGCGGCGCGTGATGCACCTGGTGGAAGCAACGGCGCTGATCAGAGCCCAGTTTCTCTCTTTCAAAGCTCTTTTTCAAAGATGAGCAGCGAGTCTTTCTGTGCGCATCGTGGATTTAATCCTGTTTAGTTACAACTGAAAACCCGCTCCACAGAACAACTGGAACAGGCAGAATACACACAAACAGTTCATGTTGGTCACAATAATGGAGGGAACTGATGTCTCCGTCCACTTTCCACTTCATGAGTCACCCAAACAGTCAATTCAGAGACTCCAAACCAAGTGACTGATTGACAGCTGCTTGTCCCGCCTCCCGTTTCGTGTTGTCTTTTGCGACACCACGCGACGATCAGACGGTTGTCTGTCTGGTGCAATCCTTGTAGTGTGACCACTCGCGAGTAACACGACACCGTACGATTTTATGACACAATTTCTGTTAATGTGACATATGACCATCGTGAACGACGGAAAAAGTCGTGTAGTTTGATCCTGGCTTAAATTGGCACCCAAGACTGTGGTTGACACGCAACGAGTAGGTGCATTACTGCCCCCCACTGGTAGGGAGTGTCCGGAAATAGTTTATACAGACCGGAAGTAGGGCTGGGCGATGTTGAATTTGAGGAATATCCCGAGATTTTTATGGCATGTGACGATACACAACTACACAACATATATCTCGATGTTTTACCTTAGCCTTGAATGAATGCTTTGATGCATAAAATCACATTTGTAAGATTATTCTGTGTCTACATAAAACATTACTGTTCATACTGCATTAATATTTGCTGATTTCAAACATTCATGCCAAAAGGGTGAAATCATAACTAAACAGATTGATCAAAACTGTATTGAACAGTGCAATAAACATGTAATTTAAAAAAAAAACAAAAAAACAAAGTGCCTACGACTACTGATATGTCTTTTGGTAAAAGAAACAGATAATTAGTTCATGGTGTGAATTATTTACATTAAAAAAGGAATAAATAAGTTGATAGTTACTAAAAGTAACAGTTAAAAAAAAACAGTTAAAATGCTTGGATTTCAGATCTAATCAGTGTGACACATCTTCTTAAAAAGCTCTTTATTAAAACGTATGCTCAGTTATGCAAGCGAGTGCTTGCATAACTGAAATCAAATACTGAAATCAAATATGCTCCAAATATGTTCTATAGTGTTGTTTGCAATTCATCGATCTGGTGGTGCATCACGATGGGTCATGTGACGATTTGGCATCGATTATTTTGCCGTGATGCTTTTCCACGGAAAACAAAACCATAAAAAAGGTAGAAGGAACCGTGACGCGCTCCCAGCCGCTGCCCGGACAGTTAAACGAGTGACACACAACAACAAGAATGGCTACCCCAGCTCACTGCTCCAGCTAAAGAGCCTGCAATAGTTTTGCCACCTGGGTATGGCTCACACGTTTGGAAGTCGTTTTGGTTTTAGAAAAACTTTAACAAAACTCTGGACAAGACATTAAAGGAATAGTTCACCCTCAGAATGATTTAACTTTATTTTCCACTTACTCTGATGGTGAGCAAGACTCTGGACCACTTTTTTAATATGTCAAATGCAGCCGGAGATCAGGACGACTTCTCGTTCCCCCCCAGTGGAGTTCGCCAGGGTCTGAGCCAAAAAGGTCCATAAAAGTCCACAAAAAATTGTCAATATTCCTCCATACTGCTCGTCCCATGTAATCCAAGTGTCCTGAGTGGGTAGCGTCCAGAATTTACTTGAAACTACGCCATTTAGTATATTTTTAGAGTCTAAACAATACTACATCGCATGCCTAACAAGCACACCGATGCACTTTCACGAAACTGCGGAAGCCACAGCAGACGAGATCACGCATTCTCTTTTTCTTTCTTTCTTTCTTTTAGATCAATATCAACCCCTCCTGTGTTTGTCCCGGTTTGTCTAGAGCTCTCGCGCTCTTACCACAATGTAAACTGTGAATTTCTTCTTCTACGCTTGCATTATCGGCAGAGTAGGCTCTGAATGCCGAGGCTTCCGTAGTTTCGTGACCGCGCATGTGCGCGCTTCATGGAAGTAAACAATACTCCTTTTTAGGCTCTAAAAATATACTAAATGACGTTGTTTCGTGTAAATTCTGGACCCTACCCACTCAGGACACTTGGATTACATGGGACGAGCAGTATGGAGGAATATTGACAATTTTTTGTGGACTTTTATGAACCTTTTTGGCTCGGACCCTGGCAAACTCCATCAGGGGGAAACGAGAAGTCGTCCTGATCTCTGGCTGCATTTGACATATTAAAAAAGTGGTTCAGAGTCTTGCTCACCATCAGGGTAAGTGGAAAATAAAGTTAAATCATTCTGAGGGTGAACTATTCCTTTAAAATTAAGTACCTTCGTAATACAACGAACATGCTACAGCACCTCAAGCGATTTCATCCTGAGACAGAGAATGCACCGCTGCCTGTTCCAGCACAACGGAGGACCATCTTTGATACTTTCACTAAACTTCCCAGAAATTCAGAGAAAGCCCATCGGATCACGCATGCAATAGGCCGATTCATTGGCACGGATTTGCAGCCTTTTTCAGTGGTGAACAGCAAATCTTTCTGTAAAATACTGCGAACCACGGAGCCACGTTACAAATGTCCGCATTGCACCTGTTTTGCAATGAAGGAGGTCCCAAAAATCTACAACGATGCTAAAGAGAAGGTAAATATTTGTTGGCCATTTGTTTGTGGAAGTTAGGTCTCTATTATCTTGTCATTATGTCGTTAAATGTTCTGTACTTAGAGGGTCTGTGTCAGTTGAACGTAATTGAAAAGCAAAGTCACCATTGTTATTTTCCTAACTTTGTTTTTAATATACTGTACAATGTAGTGTGCATTAGGGCTGTCAAAATTGCTCCAAAATGACATTCGAATATTTGCTCTAAAATTTACACATAATTCGAATAAATTCGAATATCCATTTGAGCAATGTACAGGAGGACAAACTAATACATGACATAACTACTTGTACAGACTCAGCCGACGAGCGTTTTGTGTGTTGCGCCATCTTGCGCCGCCGCCGTTGCCTAGGGAACGAGTCCCAATTGCCTCCTATCTGCCAACATGGAAAGCAGCGTCAATATCTGGATTTACAATGTTGGACAGTCGTCTAAGGTCATGATAACCTATAGGAATGTTATCCAGAGATCTCTAAAATATTCTGACATTTTATTTATTTATTTACATCGGAGCATTAATTTAAACTATTATTCATCTCTGGAAACTGGCTTTAATGACAAGCCACACCGGAATAACACGGAAATCTCGTGATTACATATCAAAGTTAAAAAAACCCAAACCCTTTCAGAGCTCGTTACTTATCTATTTTGTCATAAATTTGGCTTTTGGTATTGTTTAAGGACTGTACAGACCACGTAGCCTTCACATGTCCTGCAAATTAAACTAAAGGCTGCAGGACACCGTCTTCCTGATTTCTTTGTGTTTGCGACTGAACTGTTTTTATTTTCTGGTCTCAACGTTGTCCTGATCAGAGCAAATAACCTTATATTTCACAATATCTCCCCGATAATTCATTAACTTACAGCAACACTCAGCTGTCTCGTTTAGCATTAGCTAGCATAAAAACGTTATGCAGTGCCTCATTTTCGGGAGCATAGATACGTAAATTAAAGTGTCAGGTTAATGAGTGTTCATCATAATTTACCGTGTTTTTGTTGTTAGTGATTAAATCCAGTGTTTTCTCCAACGTGGCAGCAAGTTATTCCTCCTCTGTTCTGTGTGTCCGATATTCCTTCCTGATACGAACACACTGACATCAGTGGACTGAGCGCGAGCAGCAGAAATGTCCACTTTTGTCACAGACAGAAGAGATCTTCATGAAATAAATGTCCGCGATCTTCTTATTCGCTTATTACCCCAATTAAAGTTTTCCAATGCTGTTCCAACAACCAGGAATGTGACAGTCCTTCCAGATTTCCTCCATGTTAGGAAAAAAGTCCCATTCTCATCTGTTCTAATTATGTACAGAAACACTGCCCAGGCAATAGTGGACGGTCTAGTTGTGGCGTTTAGCCGGTTTTGTCTATGTTTTTTTTTTTTTTTGTTTGTTTGTTTATTTTTTGTGTTTATTTCATTATTAACATCTTTAACAATGCCCTGGATAATAGAAAATGAACTCGCTGCAGTCAAGCCCGGATTAAGGAAGCAGGGGCCCCTGGGCACAAAGTCTTGAAGGGCCCCTCCAATCACAACCAAAAGGACATCATATATAATGTCCATCATTCAGATTTCACACCGCATTATTGTAAACAACATTTCTCCGCCGGCAGCAACAACATGAAAACACTACACTGCAATCAAACTATAGCGCATGTAAATATCTGGAGTTTCTTTGCGTCTTTTTTGTCTCCCTCCTATGTCTTTCTTTCTCTGTCCTCCTCTCACGTCTTTATAAACTATCAGAGCCAGATTACTACAGACCAGCTGTCCTCACATCATGAAAGTCCTGCAGGTGAGCCAACTGTCATTGGCTCACCTCAATAAGCAGTCAACATCTCTCAGGATCCGTTCCAGTCTGCATATCATAATGTTCTTGAGGTTGAAAGCACCATCATCTTCCTGCTTCAGAGATCTCACTCTCATCTGGGCCAATCAGGCAGCACTTTAAGGGTCATGTTCTTTGATTTCTAAAGTGTTCTTAATACAATTCAGCTGCTTTGTTCCAGTATGTGAGAAGCTCCATCAGTTCCTGGTGGATTCCTCCTCCACCACCTGGATTTCTGACCAGCTACCAAACAGACCACAGTGTGTCTGAGATGGAGGTCAGCAGCACTGGAGCACCACAAGGCACTGTACTCTCACCATTTCTGCTCAGTCACTTGGTGAGATGGTGCAGAATCAGCTCATCTTCAACACAAACACAACATGAGAGATGATTGTTGACTTCAGGAAGAATTAGAGTAATTTATTTTCTATAAATTCTATAACTCAGCATTCCTAGCTTGATGGATAAGCTTTCACCTGATATAGTCAAAGTTCTCTGTTTTATCTTCAACATCATGACAGCCACAAACTCACCAGGAGGACGGACTGAGCTGCTCAGAGCTGAATGAGCTTCAGTATGTGCACCATCAACCTGTCTGTTTAGTTTTTCCTGGTTTTTCTTGTCTTTTCTCATCAGCATGCTGAAAACCTGTCCTCATTAGATAAACCTGCTCTCACCAGTTTAATAGTAACAGTCCACCTGGTCCATTTTCTCTTTTTTAAGTGAATAAAGCTCAATAATTAATTTAATGAATCTCCCACAAATATTTTTTGTGCGAATTCTTCTGCCCCTTTTTCAAGGAAAACTTGAAACTACTAAATCTCTCAACATTACTTTTAATAAAAAATAAAAGTGATACATAGACAGTAAAGTCATAAATTGAAAATTATACAGCAGTTTTAGTCAAAGCCAATAAGAAAAATTGCCCCAGCTATTGAAAATAAATGGTGTTACATAATGTAAGAATAAACATCTAGTGTACAACTGGTGCTCATCCTCATCCTCATCCACAAATCCAGCAGGAGCTCTCTTCTTCCTCATAAGATAAACTTTATTTTTTTTGTCACAGGGTGACAAAATTGTGTATTTGTCTAGATTGTCTCATCTTTTTTCCTTCAGTTTATGATATAATATTTGCAAACGACACAACAAACTTCCAGAAAGACGCTATTATTTACCACTCTGATCCTCTTTCTCACCGCTGCACAACTGAACACAGCGCACACCGGTGTCTCTACCGTAATGTGCTGCATATCCGCGCAAAGCTGCGCTTCTCGGCTTTCAGAATCTGCTGAAATTCTGTCAATTGCGCAAGAGCTCGAAGAGTTACGGTCATTGTAAGAACGTTAGCTAACGTACCTTATGTTATTTCGCCAGCAGCACATCCAGTTAAAAAGGCGCTGCTACTGGAAGTCAGACCGAGAGGTGGCGGTGGGGCCGCTTTCACGAGTCCTGCTCCAGTCCACCAGTCTAGTTACAAACTCTCCACTGAGAGAGCTGCTGCTCTGTAGTATTCATAGTCGGTTAGCCCTCTGGGGCCCCCTACTGGCTGGAGTACCGATGCATTTACATGTATTCCTGCCAAGCGGAGCCTGATTCTGTTCTTTTCCTCACAGTGGGCCCCACGTGGGCGTGGGCCCCTGGGCCTGTGCCCAGAATGCCCATTGGATAATCCGGCCTTGGCTGCAGTTCCCCCTTGTGCGAGCGATTAAAGATCCCGACAAATTGAAATGAAATTAACGAACAATGAATGCTCGAGCAGCTGCAATAAACATGGAGCAACTTGAAACAGTCGGCCTGTAATCAAACCAGTGTAGCAAATGTAGGCCTAATAATAATAATAATAGGCCTAAAATAGGCTATTTTTCCCACTGTCCCACTGTTTATTTAAAGTTCGAATATTAATTTTCACGTTCGAATCTTGGATTTTTATTAATATTCGAACATATATTCGAATTTAGAATATTCGTTGACAGCAGTCACTTCAACTACAAGCTTTTGTAGACTAATCTGGGCAAACACCGTCAGTTGACCGCCACTGCTTAGGGTGACATTGCTGTACATGTGTAATTAGAACAGATGAAATTCAAGCTATTTTTATTAATATCGAGAAAATCTGGAAAGATGTGCACATGTCTTGGTATTTGGAACAGCAGTGGAAAACTAGCGGAAGTACCGTGTGTCCTTGAATTAATAATCTAATTTATTTACAAAGGTCTAGATGAGGCAACACTAATGTTGTACACACGTGAGCCTCAGAAAACTTAAGTGTTGTATTAAGTATTGTGCTGTACGTGTGTTAATTACAGTAGTTAGTAGGCTGAAATTCTTCCTCCTCTGCGTCTTCATAACTCGCGCTGCTGCAACAACCTGAGCTCTCTGCCAGAGAAGCTGCTACTGTCGGGCACATGACGTAGCACACGTGACGTACGCAACTAGGAGCGCTTGTCTTTCCTAACCGGAAGCAGATACAGACCGGAAGCAATGCGTGAAGCAAAAGTTAATTGAAGCATCAATTACAAAAATATTAATCGATCATTTTTTCTAATGGAATTCAAATGATTAGATTAATTGTTTCAGCCCTAAATCAAATTGTAAATAAAAGCTATGAATATAATTAACCAAAAGTTAACAGGTGCTGTTTGGTGGTGAACCTGCAGAATAGGGGATTATCACGCTTCCGTGTTCTGGTTTCCAGAACTTGTAGCATTTAGGTATTTCCAGTTCTGGGGCAGTTCAACAATGGCTGAATCCAAGTCTCGATGTCACTGCTCTGTTCCACTGTGTAAATCTAATAAACAACGCTGGCTCTACCTAAGTTTTCATGGATTCCTGACTGAAGTGATACGAAGGATCAAAGCGATTCGCCGGAGTGAAGGGCCGAACTTTATAATAAAACAACATAGCACGTTTGTTTGTAGCCAGTGTTTGCTGACGTGCCTAACTTTGTGCGTCTTAAAACACACAAACATCTGAAAATCGGGTCTGTACCCCCCCGTTTCCAGTGGAACAACTGGGGACTGCCAAGAAAGGAGACGCGTTCAGATGCTTGTGTGCTTTCAGCCGCACAAAGTTAGGCACGTCAGCGAACGCTAGCTGGCTAACGCTAGCTGTGTAGTGTGCCGGCAAACAAACAAACAAACGTACTACATTGCTTTATTATAAAGTTCGGCCCTTCACGCCAGCAAATTGATCGCTTTGATCCACTTCTTCCTTAGTATCACTTCAGTCGGGAATCCATTAAAACTTAAAGGTGCCATGACATCAAATTTCACTTTTCTGGGGTTTTGGGTGTATAATATGATCAGTTGTGCACTGATGAGGCCATGTGAATGTCCAGAGTGAGAATCAAAGTTCCTGTTTATGGTCTGTCAGCTTTGTCTCTCTGCTCAGAAACAGTTGAATCAAACAGCAGGCTATCATTGTACGTAGTTCTATCATTCTACGTAATTTAATTGCTCCAATAAGAGCACACTATCAAGTAAACAGCGCCCCCCCTCTCTCTCTCCTAACGGTTTATGCACCGTCCGCTCCCCCCCCTCCCCTCCCCTCCCTGTCTGATTCAGCTTCGTGTATGGAGCTAGTAGTAACTTCTGTGCAGTCAGGTCTGGATTTTCAAACAAATGGATTTAAAAGCAAACTTCTGCAGCAACACCGAGGGAGGGGGGCCACAACCTTGTCATTACCTGTAAGTTTATTTATTTTCTAAATGCTGTCTTGTCTGATAAACGTAGCTCACACTGTCTGAAATGCCCATGTTGCTAGCAGTTAGCCTTTAGCAAACTCCGACCACAGCTTGACCTAGATTCTCCAAATAAGGTCATAGCCAAATAAGGTGTAGCCAATCAAAATGAAGTCAACGTGGTCTCCGGGTAAAGCTCCATATCATCACCGGACCCAACTGTATTACTGAGGAAGTAAGGTCTGGCGTTTCAAAACAATACTCCGCTGTAAAAAATGCCGTTTTTTTCTTTGGAGTATTTACATATAAAGTAATGCCAACAACATAAACTAGTTTTTAACTGCTATGTCATCACTCCTTTAAGTAGGGTTGGTGTTTATTCGATTTACAAAGTGGAACAGAGCAGTGATTCAGCTATTGTTGAACTGTCCCGGAAGAGGAAACGGCTAAATCCAGAAAGTCCCGGAAAGCGTGAAAATCCCCTTTGCTGTTCTTTTGTTTGTTTTTCTTTTCTGTTTTCTTTTTTTCATTGTCACATTGCAGGTCCTGCAATGTTAGAGGCAAATAAACTAATACAGGAACTACAATGCAAAGTGCATTGTGGGTTGTGGAGGATGACATAACTCAACTTTTTTTTTTTTTTTAATAGGTATGTAAGACATGGGCTCGCGGCTAAACTTAAAATACTCAGAAAATGTCTCATCTTCTCTGCACAACACCAGCCATTTTGGTTTGACCACTGACCACAACTTCATTCTCCAGAACTACATGAGCCTGTAAAGGTCACATGACTTAAACTCTGCCTTACAGCCAAACATGTATTACTCAGTATCTTCAGGCAAAACAGTTGCATACAGCACAAGTACTTGCATTCCATCAACCAGTCCAAGCTGCTTATCTACATTTCTTTTGTCTTCCAGCACAATGAAGAGATGTGACACCTGTTAAAACTGATTTCACAAACAAACGCTGCATCATCTGATAAATCAACTTTCTTTATCAAAGTCTGGTTTTATTTCAGCTCCAAGAACAGCTCCCAGCCTGAGAGAAGGGGGGCAGGAAAAACCGGTGGTGACAATCCTCAGAATTCAGCCCCAGTTCGTAATGGGGGGTAGAAGAGAAAAGCAAGAAAGGAGGAGGGAAAACTGATTTTTGGAAAAGCACACCAGTACGCATTTCCTCTCTTTCAGGGTCACTGTCCTGCAGTTTTTACACGTCTCCTGTTCCAAAACACCTGGTTAACAACAACTTGTTGAGCTCTGCACAATGATCCATTAGCTCGAGTCAGGTGTGCCGGAGCAGGGAAACATCTAAATGTGGAGGGCTGCAGATGCAGATCCCTGTCCTAGCATAAACATAAAGTCCTGATCCAACACACCGGCTGCAGGTTGTCAGCGTTACTGCAACTTCAGCTTTTCTTTTCCCGTTTGTCTCCTTTATTTCCTCTCTCATATTTAATCAAAGAGCAGTAAAATATGCCCAGAACTTAACTGTTAATATTCCTCATTTAATTTTCAGAGTTGCTGTTTAAAGTCTCTATGAGAGAATTCCACTCTTCATCACGGTGCACATCAAGGGTCCATTCTGGGTCCCTTTAAAACCGGATGTTTCCATCCAACTGTTTTCTTTTTCCATTTTCTTATCTTAATGAGAACAAGACTGAAGTTACTGTATTTGGATTAATTTAATTCTGCTTTAGATCTAGCAGTTGGGAATAGTTCTGATGTAACACACGTATACTAGAAGTAAACAAATGCGGTTCCTGTTTCTTTTCTTTCTGGCTGCATCATGGAGGATGACATAATAAGGACCATTTATACCTAGATTTGTATTGCAGAGTTCCAGACTGCAACTAAATGGTCACATTTTGCGACTAAAATGTGAGACAGTGCGAGTAAATTTTTCATCTACTTAAACATGTGCCACCAATAAATTTGTCATTATTCTATTATTAGTTATTATTGAATAGAATTTGATGCTGACAGACTTACTGGTCAGTAAAGGCCAATTCACACCGGGTCCGTGTGCGGCGCAGCCTCCAGAGCCACACATGCCCGTTTAGTCAACGGTTTAATTCATTCCAAGCGCCACAAGAAATCAGAAGTAGGGTCGCACGATAGTAGAATTTTGGCCGATATACGATATTTTAAAACTCATGTAGCCAATAACCGATATTGATGCTGATATTAAAGCTGAAAAAAGTAAGCAGTCATTTCAAATAGCTGTTTTGTTATCTGTTTCTGACACTTTGATAAATAGGGGTGGGAAAAAAAATCAATACAGTGAAATATCACAATATTTTCATATGCTGATATCAAACTGATATTTAAGAACACGGTATCGATCTATTTCACTTAAAAACTCTTGTGAGATTTCATCGTTCTGTAACAAAATCTCATGATATTTCATGAATTCTCATGAGATTTCATGACAGAACAATGAAATATTGCGAGATTTCGTTAGTAAAATAGATCGATACCGCATTTTTAAATGTCAAAATGATATCAGTATATGAAAATATCCCAAAATGTTTGTGAATTCTCGCGAGACTTCATAACGGAACGATGAAATGTCACGATATTTAATTCATAAAATAGGCCGGTACTGCATTTTTAAATGTCAATATGATATGAGCATATAAAAATACTGCAAAATTTCAGTGTATCGATATTTGTTCCCACCCCTAGTCTTCAGAAGTTTTAAAGGCCTCCTTTCACTGAAAACCCGTTTAACTTGCTCCTTCTGAAATACGGAGGGTTTCCCCTTGTTTACTTATACATGCTGACTTGCTAGCGTTGCGTTCCCCCCAGTCGGCTGTGCTTCCTCATCAGAGAAACAATACGAAGAAAAGAGCGAATCGGGAACAGCCTTGCAGTTCTACATCACATTGCAAATAGCGTATCCCACGTGGGGTTTCTATCTGTCCATTGGAAGGCAGGTAATCCTCCACTACACACTAGAAGTAAAGACAGCACGACTGTAGCTTCGGAGTTGAGAAGCTAATTAGCTAACTGTTTGTTAGCATGGCGGAACAAACTTTTTTGTCGGCTCTATTTCCTGTCTGTAACAAAATAAGAGCGGAGGGCGGAGCTTCCTTCATACACTCATGGGAAGGAGCCAATCAGACGGAAATTCATGAGAAGGACCCGGAAAAGCTGCCGTTGGACCACAAGCCTCTCTTCTAGTATACAAATACAGCTGGATACAAAGCAACCAGAAGGTTTTTTTAAACAGAAACGATGCAGAATGCATTCAATAATAATGGAGAACACAGAAATATTAATGAAATGACCATGGAAGTACAACTTTAAAGTCTGTAAAAAATACGTTTTTGAAGAAGAAGTGTTTTTTTTTTAGACTTTAGAAACAGCAGGCTGATTGGTTAAATATCTGTTAAATATCGGTGGGGAGGCCGATGTCCGATACTCAGTTTTAAGGCCGATATAGGCTGATACCGACTGGGGGGCGATTATATTGTGCATCTCTAATCAGAAGCGTCTCATCACGGCGTCGGGTCTATTTTTGACGGAGCACGCTACCAGAACGTAGCAAACTGTCAGCAGTTCAGAGAGGACCAGACAGGAAATCAGACATGGGAGCAGTGTACAGTAAAGCATCCGGTAAATTTCAAAATAAAAGCCCCATGCAGACTTACGATCGCTGAACTATGTATACGTCATTACCAGTTCCACCCGATTAGAAGTCAATCAGCCGGGGGTCTCAGTGGTTTTTTTTCATCATGGACCACTGGACCTTGATCCAGCTATCTTTATCATATTGTTATTATGGCTGTGCAATTAATCGAAGTTTGACCGTGATTTCAATTTTAATGTCAAACAATCTCCAAACTAATATAATCGAGTTGAAACGATTTCTTTGCCATTTTTCTTTTCACGGTTTCTGTTACAGAGGCGCATGTGCAATACATTCCCTTCCATGCAGTCCTGCTACAACCTACACTCAAGCAGCTGAAGCATTGCACAAAAGCTTAACAAAGTTTACTTTGGGATATTTTTTCTATAAATAAGTATATTTATTTTATTCTTCAAAAACAGAGAAATTGCCGAACAGCTGGATACATGGTTTATTTTGGATAGATTTATGTTTTTCTATGCCTTATATTTATTTTATTCATTTAATGTGTTATACATTGCATAACTGCTGTAAGGTTAATGTTTGTAGCCTATATTTATTTTCAATTTGATCATAATGCGTAAATTATCAATAAGTGTTTTTTGACAGAGAGAGAAATGCTGAATAAATGCATCAAAAAAATAATGGTTTAAATAATCGTGATTTCAATATGGCCTAAAATAATCATGATAATGATTTTTTCCATAATCGAGCAGCCCTAATAGTTGTCACATGAACTGGGGACATTCCGCCTGACCTTGCAATTTTGTCATCTGTTCTTAGTCCCGTTATCATAATTTCTTTATCATTAATTTCCCTTATATAACTAAGTGGAATGTGTCTTGAGCTGAATCTTTTAATAGCAATCGTACCTAAAAAAAATAAAACGGTAAATTTGTCTTGTCGTTTTTCTCTTCTTTGCTGATCTGAAAATTGTTCCGATTAGGGATGGACGATATTGGAATATTGGCCGATATCCGATATGCTGATGTGTGTGGTATGTGATATGTATATATCACATATATATATTTATAAATATCTATATCTTTATATATATATATATCTATACATATATATATATATATACATATATAGAGATATATATACACACATATATATATATATATATATATATGTATATATATCTCGCGAGATTTCGTTACAGAACAATGAAATATCACAAGATTTAGTCAGTTAAAAGATCAAAACTGCGTTTTTAAATGTCAATATGTTATCAGCATATGAAATTATAGTGATATTTCAATATTTTTTCCCACCCCTAGTCTTTAGAAGTTTAAAGTCTGTAAAAAAATAAGTTTTTGAAGAGGAAGCCTTTGGTTTTTTTAGACTTTATAAGCAGCGGGCTGATTGGTTAAAAATGGGTTGGGTGGCCGATGGTCAATACTTAGTTTTAAGGCCGATATAGACCGATACCAATAGGGGACTGATTATATTGCATATCCCTATTTATTTGGAATTAAACTCTCATGAAAACGTGGCCAGGCCACTGTTGAAGCCATCTGCCGATGATGATGATGATGATGATGATGATGATGATGATGATGGACACCTCTATCAACGGTCAGACTCGGGAGAATCCAGGGATAACCCCACATCCACCTTAGAAACACCATGAGGGTGCAGAAAGAAGTGAAGCCCAACACAGTATCTGATACAGTAAGATAATACTTCTTTGTAAACCCTCTTCCGGCGATGCACCGATATGATACTCAGATCGGATATCGACTCCGATAGTGACTAATTAGCCGGACTGGATATCGGATGAATGAGGCCGATCCAGCATCCGATCCAATCATTTATTTTTTCTATTAATATCAAACACAGCAATACTGTTATGGTGATCTGGTCGCTTCAACTTTATGTTTTCAGCGCTGGCTACGTCGTCACACAGAGCAGAGAAGTGTTATTCATTTCTTTTTGCTGCTAATATACACTTAGTTATTTGTTAATAAATAATATTAACTACATTTGTATCTGTGTTAATTTGTTACCTTTTTATAAAACAAGGCCAAATGTTTATGTCAAACCTGATGCCTTCACTCGCATGGCAAGATCGTACATTCATGCAACACGAGTATCGGATCCGGATCGGGTATCGGTCAACACGTCAGCCCAGGTATCGGTATTGGATTGGATTGGAGAATACTGATAGGTGCATTTCTATCCCCTTCATCTCCATGGAAACCAGCAAGGCCTTCAGGATTCATGTCAAACTAAGGCAGAGTCATAGGAAGCACATTAACAGAGTTTTTAGAGCTGGAATAAATCCAGCTTTCTGATTGGCTGCCAGCTGCCAGAGTCTGTCCCGCAGTGATGAGACAGACGTCTCTGTAACCAGCAGAGTCTCTGCTTTCATACGACACCTTGCTTGTTGGAGAAATGATCAGCAGCTCTGACTGTTCTCACGCGTTTACATTCCCATATAATTGCTGGGGTTTAACCGTGTCTGGTTTGGATGCCGATGCTCGGTAGAGTCTTTTAGACGAGATCTGCTGTACTGGAGGATCTCACTCTGCCTCCTGTACTAGGTAACTGGTCATGATGAGGTTCAACTAGAGATGGAGACAACCACAGTAGTTAAGTCTGGTCTTTATTAGTTTGGGTAAATTACTAAAGTCCTCCAAAACACCTGGAAAACGTCATCCCGCTTTCCACTCCTCTAGATCGGACGACTGTAATTTTCATACCTTTGCAGTGAACACTGGTCTCTCCATCACCTGCAGTTATTCTTCTAACAGGTCACATGATCACAGCACTCCAGTATCAGCAGGTTTACACTGATACCCAGTCTGTTTTGTATGTTTGTATGGATCTTACTTATTTTTATAGTTTTAAAAAGGTACAGTGACCCACTATTTTAGCAAGTTTTTCCACTTTTATAATCCAAAACATCACTGAGATCACGGACGCAATTTTGATCCGATCAATCAGAATAAAAATGTGTCATGTAATCACATCAGCTGATCAATCCGATTGAGAGGGGTGGTTTGAACCTTTTTACGATCCGATCAGCAGGAAAAAAATGAGCTTGTAAACACTCATTCCGATCATTTCTGTGGAATTTCGTCTGCACATGCCTGAACCACGTGGGGGCTGTGTGACGTAGCAGATTCAGGGATATGCCAATATTTTAAAACTCATGAGGCCAACAACAGATAAATACCGATATTAAATCTGAAAAATAAATTATGTAATATTCATTCTTTGTGCAAAATTAGAAAAATACCTCAACTTGTGTTACATATAACAAGTCAAACTTAATGACAGTTGTTCAAACAAAACTAAGAGGATATGTTATGTTTTTCCTTTTTTTTTTTGCCATCCAGGGGTTGTTTTTATTTAGTCTTTATTTAAACCAAAAACAAATCTGGGAATTTGACATATTATTGCTCCCCTGAGATCCAGCCAACTCATATGTTGTATAAGTTGTTTTTGTTTTTTCTAGACTTTAGAAACAGCAGCCTGATTGTTTAAATATTAGTTAAATATCGGTGGGGTGACCGATGTCTGATACCCAGTTTTAAGGCTGATATAGGCCGATACTGACAAGGGGCTGATTATATCATGCATCCCTACCTAAAGCTGTTGCTGCACCTCTTTCCTGGATCAATAGGGGATTTAATTATTGGGATTTCAAGGCCGGGGGGGGGGGGGGGGGCGGGGTTGGAAGAGGGTGGGTGGTCTCAACAGAGCATGGGGGTGTGGAATTTTATTTTTTTTTTTTTTTTTTTTTTTTAGGGCCCCGGGGGGGGGGAAGGGGGGCGGGGGTGGAGTGCAAGGGGGATCCCGGCGCCACAGGGGATGAGGGACCCTATTGTTTTTGCTTCGTTTTTAGGGTTCCAAGCCCGCGGAGCAGCGCAGGGCCCGCGTTGCAGTGCAACGCGGTTCCCAGCACTCCAGCGTGCTGGAACCCTATTGTTTTTGCTTCGTTTTTTATTAGGGTTCCAAGCCCGCGGAGCAGCGCAGGGCCCGCGTTGCAAGTGCAACGCGGTTCCCAGCACTCCAGCGTGCTGGAACCCTATTGTTTTTGCTTCGTTTTTTATTTGTTATTATTATTAGGGTTCCAAGCCCGCGGAGCAGCGCAGGGCCCGCGTTGCAAGTGCAACGCGGTTCCCAGCACTCCAGCGTGCTGGAACCCTATTGTTTTTGCTTCGTTTTTTATTCTTATTATTATTATTATTCCGCCGCCGCAAAAGTATGTGGGGAGGCAAAACTGCACACGATGTAATATAGCCACATATATAGGCTTGTACATATAGTTCCGAGGTGGTCAGAGCAGAAAAATTACACATGTCAGACACTAGGTGGCGCTATACCAGGGGGTCAAACGTTTTGGCCTCTAGCTTGCAAACCGCTTGGAATAAATTTATGGGACCTGGATGAGCAGATTCCTTGGACCCTTCCGCATCTCCTGACATAGGCCACGCCCATTTGCGTCTAGATAGATTTTTTGCTAGGGGGCGATATATGCAAAACCTATTTTTATAAACTAGTCCTCAGAATTTTGCCCGATCAGGCTGAAAATCGTACCATATAAACTAGAGACGAAGAGAAACAAACGTAAGGAAGCACTTTTTTAAAATATTGTTCTGTTACGAAGTTATACACAAACAAACATTTTTGAAAAACTAGCTAAAAATTGAAAAGGCTATATCTCGGAAACGACAACAGATAATTGCATCAGCTTTGAAATCCAAGTGTGGAACTTGATTTACTACTGACATACCGAAGGAAAAAATTTTCAGAATCTAGGGGGCGCTATAATCCTGAATTTTTTATATTGGGAAAACCGCTGATCCAATCTGGATGCCACTCCCAGGGTATGTAGATAGACCCTCTGTGAGTAAATTCCTAAAATATGGTTACAATTGGATGAAGTGGGCGTGTTTTATAAGCGATTTTCTAATCCCAGGTGCTCAACTCACGCAGGGGCCCAGGACCGCTGATTTTCTTCCCCCCGACCTAACAAAAATGGCCAGGGAGGCTAAACCAAATGTGCAATAATAAAGCCACTAACAGGGCTTGTAGAAAACTTTTTTTGTGTGGACCACAAAAAAAAATGACACTTGTCAGACACTAGGTGGCGCTATACCAATGTCTTTTACGTTTTGGCCTCTAGCTCGTAAACGGCTTGGCGCATCTTAAAGTGCCTTATATCCCCAGATTCCTTGGACCCTCCCAGATTTTATGACATAGGCCACGCCCATTTCCGCCTATAATTTTTTTTCGCTACAATGCAAAATATACAAAACCTATCTTCGTGAACTTGTCCGTGGGATTTTACCCAATCAGGCTGAAAATCCTACCACAGTTTCTATAGACAGAGAGAAAAAAACGTATGCAAGCGATTTTTGAAACTTACTTTTCGTTACAAAGTTATATGCGAACTAACATTTTGCAAAAACTAGCTAAATACTTAAAAGGCCACTATTAAAAAACGACAACAGATAATTATATGAAACTCATACACCAACAAGGGAACTTGATTTTCTACTCATGGGCCAAATGAAAAAAATTTGAAAATTCTAGGGGGCGCTATAACTCGGATTTACTTTATATCACGTACATGGTTTATCAGATATGCCTCAAACTCGCTAGGTATGTTCATAGCATCACTCTGAGCTGATGCTTAGAGGACGGTTAAGATTGGACAAAGTGGACATGTTTTATGTAAACGCCAAACCTTCTTCAGTGAATCTCAAGATAGTCCTTATGAATCCCAAGCATTTTGGTAAAGATTCCCTAAAGATTCTGACTGAATCAGGTTGTCATTGTGTGTACCTGGATGCAAATCAAGTCATTTCAGCTTTTAAACTGCTACTTCTTTAAAAACACATGTCTGAAGTTCACACCTACATTTGCAGTGTGTTTGTCTTCATTTTACATGGTTATTAGCCTACATTGAGCATTTCACTGCATGAAGTATTTCCTCAGTCCTGCTCTACCCAACAAATCTTCACAAATGGATGACTGGCTAAATAAGTTTAGTAACCACTATTAACACAGAAGACCTGTTGTAATTATGTTGCTGGTGAGAGCAAAGGACAGAGGATCTGGAGTGATTTGTCATTCCTGCTGTACCAAGCATATCTTCACAGATGTGTGTATGTCTGAAAAACATTGAGGAATGACTGTTAACACAGAAGTCTGTTTGTATTGATGCTTGTAGTGAATGTTGGAAACAGGATCTGGAAAGGTGCCTAAAAGATTTCTGTGATTGTTGGTCTACATTGTTGGTGTCCACCTCCGGTCTTTGAGGGCCACAATCCTGCATGTATTTAGGTAATCCTGAAAAATCAGTCACGATCAATCCTACACAAAAAAGTCATCCTATACCCGGTAGTTGAGTTGTAAAAAAGTTTCTCAGCAGATGAAAAACTCATTAGAGATTCTTATTAATCTACCTTGAACTTAAGAATCTTAGGTTACATATTCACTTATTTTCATTGCCTGATGAGTCTTAATTGGGGAAAACAATATAACCACATGAAGCAGGGGAAGATGGGATTTTTAAACTAGAGGAGAAAAAATGATTTCAACTCAATCAGTTCTTTTTGAGTAATTTGGGCTGAAAATGGGAACCAATTTGTGATCATCCCTGAGCCAAATGATTTGACTAAAAAGCCACAAGAGAACTCTTAAGCTAAATCATTTATTAACAGTAAACATTGTCAAAAAAGACCTGATCAATACTAGCCATCCATGATGGAACTGGTGTTTGTCTGAAATGCCAGTAACCCACCAGAACTTCATGCCTTATGCAAAATATATTTCATTTAACAGCTTCTGTTATTAAAATCTTAGTTTTCAGCTCTTCTCGGCAAGATATTGTGATTGGGGAAATAAAGTTGCTTCTTTGCAGGAGACACCCTGGGCTGCTTCCAAACCACTTTCACTTCTTATTTTAGACACTAGCTACCCCATCCAGTTGAAATTTTTAAGATCAGATAAGTGCAAGTTGAAAATCCCAGTTTAAGCTTTTCTCGTGCAGATATTGCAATTGGGGAAATTAAGCTTCTGTTGCACAGGGGAGACCATATGCTTCTTCTAATCCCCTTACACTTCTTATTTTAGACACTAGCTACCCCATCCAGTTGAAATTTTTAAGATCAGATTAATACAAGTTGAAAATCCCAGTTTAAGCTTTTCTCGTGCAGATATTGCAATTGGGGAAATCAAGCTAGTGTTGCACAGGGGAGACCATATGCTGCTTCTAAACTCCTTACACTTATTTTAGACACTAGCTACCCCATCCAGTTGAAATTTTTAAGATCAGATGAGTGCAAGATAAGAATCCCAGTTTAAGCTTTTCTCGTGCAGATATTGCCATTGGGGAAATTAAGCTACTGTTTCACAGGGGAGACCATATGCTGCTTCTAACCCCTTACACTTCTTATTTTAGACACCAGCGACCCCATCCAGTTGAAATTTTTAAGATCAGATTAGTGCAAGTTGAAAATCCCAGTTTAAGCCGTTCTCGTGCAGATATTGTAATTGGGGAAATTAAGCTTCTGTTGCACAGGGGAGACCATATGCTGCTTTTTAACCACTTGATCATGAAACAGGTATATGCGTATTGGTTTTATTTCAAGGATTTACTGTAAAGAGGGAGTACTGTAAAAATGCGAGTAGGCTACTGCTTATACCATAACTGAAGACAACAGGTTGTGATGCAGATCACTAGATAACCTTTGTTCATAGAGAGCTATAAATGACATTCTATGTTGAATTGAAGGGAGGCGGGACAAGGTGAGGCAGGACCAGGGAAGGCGGGGCCAGAGAAGGCGGTGCGTGGATGGGCTTGGAACCCGTGATAACTGCTTGCAGTTCTAGTTTTTTTTATTATTATTATTATTATTCCTCCGCCGCAAAAGTATCTGGGGAGGCAAAACTGCACACGCATGTAATATAGCCACATATATAGGCTTGTACATATAGTTCCGAGGTGGTCAGAGCAGAAAAATTACACAAGTCAGACACTAGGGGGCGCTATACCAGGGGGTAGTACGTTTTGGCCTCTAGCTCGCAAACCGCTTGGAATAAATTTATGGGACCTGGATCCACAGATTCCTTGGACCCTTCCGCATCTCCTGACATAGGCCACGCCCATTTGCGCCTAGATAGATTTTTTGCTAGGGGGCGACATATGCAAAACCTATTTTTGTGAACTAGTCCTACGATTTTTGCCCGATCAGGCTGAAAAATGTACCATATAAACTAGAGACCAAGCCAAACAAACGTAAGGAAGCACTTTTTAAAAATATTGTTCTGTTACGAAGTTATGCGCAAACAAACATTTTTGAAAAACTAGCTAAAAACTTAAAAGGCCATAACTCAAAAACGACAACACATAATTACAATTCCTTCAAAACCCCAGTGGGGAACTTGATTTTCTACAAATGTACCGAAGGAGGAAATTTTTCAAATCTAGGGGGCGCTGTTATCCTGATTTTTTTATATTGGGAAAACCGCTGTTCCGATCTGCACGCCGCACCCATGGTACGTAGATAGAGCCCCTGTGAGCATAATACTAAAAAATGGTTAGGATTGGACCACGTGGGCGTGTTTTATTAGCGATTTTGTAACCCAGGGGCGGAAATCAGCCGAGGGGCCCTGGACCGCTATTTTTCTTCCCCTGACCCAACAAAAATGGCCAGGGAGGCCAAACCAAAGGTGGATTTATATAGCCACTTACAGGGATGGTAGAAGAAAATGTTTGTGAAATTATAAAAGAGAAAAAACTCATGTCAGACACTAGGTGGCGCTATACCATTGGGTAGCACGTTTTGGCCTCTAGCTCGAAAACGGCTTGGAGTAAATTTAAGTGCCTTATATCCCCAGATTCCTTGGACCCTCCTGAATTTTATGACATAGGCCACGCCCATTTCCGCCTATAATTTTTTTTTTGCTACAGTGCAAAATATGCAAAACATTGTTTTTTTTACACGTCCTAGAGTTTTACCCCGATCCAACTGAAAATTGTACCACACAAAGTAGATACCAAGATAAAAAGACTGATCAGAGCGATTGTTGGAATTTTTTTTTCCGTTGCGGAATTATGCGTGTTGAAACATTTTACCAACGCTAGCTACATACTTCAAAGGCCATAACTTTAAAACCACATCAGATATTTCCATGAAACTCCTACACCAACAAGGGAATGTTATTATCTACTCATGTAGCATAATGGAAATTTTTTAAATCTAGGGGGCGCTGTAACACTTTTTATATTTCACAAACGATTGATCAGATATGTATGAAACTCACTGTGTATGTTCATATCATCACTCTGTGCTGATTCCTAGATGATGGTTATGATTGGACAAAGTGGGAATGTTTTATGAGTGGGCCATACTCCGATTTTCATTATTACATCATTAAAAGTCAGCTGTTTGTCCTAGACAGCCTAAATGTGATGGAGATATTCCTTTAATCATGCTGAACGTTTGAATCCAGCCAACTATCACTCTAAATTTTTTTTACAGGCTAAGTTTTTGTTGAAATATGCAAATTTGCGCAACACAAGGATTTCCATAACAGATAAATCTATAAAAAACAATCTTGTTACAGTTAATGTCAAGATATATCTCATGAATTCCAAGCAGTTTGGCAAAGATTTTTAATCCTGCAATATATCAATGTTGTCTAAAGTTCACGTCTGCATCTGTCCTGTTTGTCTTCATTTTTACATGGTTATGTCATTGATCATTTATGTATAGGGCTGTAACGATACCCGAATGGAAATAAAAATTGTGATCCTCAGAGCCACAAACCCATCTTGCAGTGAGAGAAGGCAGGATCGTGACACCTTCCAAGCCCAGTTCAGATGGTTTGAAACTTCTCAGATCACATCACATTGTTTCACTTTTTTCTCCATCAAGCTACAAACTCTTGGAAGCATCCAGTTACTAATTAGACAACACATCTGTCTTAGAGTCACCAGGTACAGTGTTACACATGTTTTTTTCCTTGCAAGTCAAATGTAACTTGTCAGTTTTCCAGGGGCACATAAACCTTCAATCGGGATGAGCCACTAACATGCATGCAGCTGGGGAGTGTGTGAATGAGGTGCGCGATGGCACATCTTCAGACACTGAGAACAGTGAAAGGACAGGAGGAGAAGATCCTGGTCGTGGTTGGCAGGCCAGACTCACGGACGTCCAGCTGGATGTTTAAATATTGATGTCTGATGTTCACCGCGGGATTTGTAGTGTGTTTGTTTTCATTTTTACATGGATAAGACATTGATTATTCTAATTGAAGTATGTGGTCAGTCCTGCTGGAGCAAACAATATCGCCACAGATGTGTGTGCATGTGCGAATGTGTAGGAACATCTGTTAAAACAGAAGTCCTATTGTATTGTAAGGCTTGTGGTGAAGTTTGAGAACAGAGGATCTGGAGTGGTTGGTGGCTGTTAGTTTTCTGTGAATGTTGGTCTACAACAGGGGTGTCCAGTACTGGTCCTCGAGAACCACAATTCTGCAGGTGTTAGACATTTTCCTGAAAACTCACTCAACATTACCCAAACCATGGGTGTGGTGTGGTTGGTTTTGGTTGGTTTGGGTTTAAAAGTTAGAAAGTTAGCGGGTGTGTTGGTTTTTGGGTTGTCGTGTGTGCTTTTGGTTTGGTTTGTGCGGTGTTTTTGTTTTTTCGGTGTATTCGCAGGGGCGTTTGTAAAGTTGAAATCCCAGTTTAAGCTTTTCTCGTGCAGATATTGCAATTGGGGAAATTAAGCTACTGTTTCACAGGGGAGACCATATGCTGCTTCTAATCCCCTTACACTTCTTATTTTAGACACCAGCTACCCCATCCAGTTGAAATTTTAAAGATCAGATGAGTACAAGTTGAAAATCCCAGTTAAAGCTTTTTTCACAGAGATATTGCAATTGGGGAAATCAAGGTACTGTTGCACAGGGGAGACCAAAGACTGCTTTTTAACCACTTGATCATGAAACAGCTATATGAGTATTGGTTATATTTCAAGAAATTAACTGTAAAGAGGGAGTACTGTGAAAACTCAAGTGGGCTACTGCCTATAACATAACTGAAGACAACAGGTTGTCATGCACATCACTAGATCACCTTTGTTCATAGAGGGCTATAAATGACATTCTATGTTAAATTACGTGAGGCGGGACAAGGTGAGGCAGGACCAGGGAAGGCGGGACCAGGGAAGGCGGGGCCAGGGAAGGCGGGGCCAGAGAAGGCGGTGCGTGGATGGGCTTGGAACCCGTGATAACTGCTTGCAGTTCTAGTTTATTCTTATTATTATTATTATTCCGCCGCCGTAAATGCATGTGGGGAGGCAAAACTGCACACGATGTAATATAGCCACATATATAGGCTTGTACATATAGTTCCGAGGTGGTCAGAGCAGAAAAATTACACATGTCAGACACTAGGTGGCGCTATACCAGGGGGTCAAACGTTTTGGCCTCTAGCTCGAACACCGCTTGGAATAAATTTATGGGACTTGGATCCCCAGATTCCTTGGACCCTCCTGCATCTCCTGATATAGGCCACGCCCATTTGCGCCTATAAAATTTTTTTCGCTAGGGGGCGATATTTGCAAAACCTATTTTTGTAAACTAGTCCTCAGGATTTTGCCCAATCAGGCTGAAAATTGTGTCACATAAACTAGAGACCAAGAGAAAAAAACGTAAGGAAGCACTTTTTTGAAATGTTGTTCTGTTACAAAGTTATGCACAAACAAACATTTTTGAAAAACTAGCTAAAAACTTAAAAGGCCATATCTCGGAAACGACAACAGATAATTGCATCAGCTTCAAAACCCAAGTGCGGAACTTGATTTTCTACTAGCGTACCGAAAGAAAAAAATTTTCAGAATCTAGGGGGCGCTATAATCCTGAATTTTTTATATTGGGAAAACCGCTGATCCAATCTTGACACCACTCCCAGGGTATGTAGATAGACCCTCTGTGAGTAAATTCCTAGAATATGGTTACAATTGGATGAAGTGGGCGTGTTTTATTAGCGATTTTCTAATCCCAGGTGCTCAACTCACGCAGGGGCCCAGGACCGCTGATTTTCTTCCCCCCGACCTAACAAAAATGGCCAGGGAGGCTAAACCAAATGTGCAATAATAAAGCCACTAACAGGGCTTGTAGAAAACTTTTTTTGTGTGGACCATAAAAAAAAATGACACTTGTCAGACACTAGGTGGCGCTATACCAATGTCTTTTACGTTTTGGCCTCTAGCTCGTAAACGGCTTGGCGCATCTTAAAGTGCCTTATATCCCCAGATTCCTTGGACCCTCCCAGATTTTATGACATAGGCCACGCCCATTTCCGCCTATAATTTTTTTTTCGCTACAATGCAAAATATACAAAACCTATCTTCGTGAACTTGTCCGTGGGATTTTACCCAATCAGGCTGAAAATCCTACCACAGTTTCTATAGACAGAGAGAAAAAAACGTATGCAAGCGATTTTTGAAACTTACTTTTCGTTACAAAGTTATATGCGAACTAACATTATGCAAAAACTAGCTAAATACTTAAAAGGCCACTATTCAAAAACGACAACAGATAATTATATGAAACTCATACACCAACAGGGGAACTTGATTTTCTACTCATGGGCCAAAGGAAAAAAAATTTGAAAATTCTAGGGGGCGCTATAACTCGGATTTACTTTATATCACGTACATGGTTTATCAGATATGCCTCAAACTCGCTAGGTATGTTCATAGCATCACTCTGAGCTGATTCTTAGAGGACGGTTAAGATTGGACAAAGTGGACATGTTTTATGTAAACGCCAAACCTTCTTCAGTGAACCTCAAGATAGTCCTTATGAATCCCAAGCATTTTGGTAAAGATTCCCTAAAGATTCTGACTGAATCAGGTTGTCATTGTGTGTACCTGGATGCAAATCAAGTCATTTCAGCTTTTCAACTGCTACTTCTTTAAAAACACATGTCTGAAGTTCACACCTACATTTGCAGTGTGTTTGTCTTCATTTTACATGGTTATTAGCCTACATTGAGCATTTCACTGCATGAAGTATTTCCTCAGTCCTGCTCTACCCAACAAATCTTCACAAATGGATGACTGGCTAAATAAGTTTAGTAACCACTATTAACACAGAAGACCTGTTGTAATTATGTTGCTGGTGAGAGCAAAGGACAGAGGATCTGGAGTGATTTGTCATTCCTGCTGGACCAAGCATATCTTCACAGATGTGTGTTTGTCTGAAAAACATTGAGGAATGACTGTTAACACAGAAGTCTGTTTGTATTGATGCTTGTAGTGAATGTTGGAAACAGGATCTGGAAAGGTGCCTAAAAGATTTCTGTGATTGTTGGTCTACATTGTTGGTGTCCACCTCCGGTCTTTGAGGGCCACAATCCTGCATGTATTTAGGTAATCCTGAAAAATCAGTCACGATCAATCCTACACAAAAAAGTCATCCTATACCCGGTAGTTGAGTTGTAAAAAAGTTTCACAGCAGATGAAAAACTCATTAGAGATTCTTATTAATCTACCTTGAACTTTAGAATCTTAGGTAACATATTCACTTATTTCCATTGCCTGATGAGTCTTAATTGGGGAAAACAATATAACCACATGAAGCAGGGGAAGATGGGATTTTAAACTAGAGGAGAAAAATATTTCAACTCAATCAGTTTTTTGAGTAATGGGCTGAAAATGGAACATATATCCTGAGACAAATATTACAAAGAAGATCGTAATCCGTATTAAAAAAGATCTGATCAATACTAGCCATCCATGATGGAACTGGTATTTTCTGAAATGCAGTAACACCAGACTTCATGCCTTATGCAAATATATTTTTAAAGCTTCTGTTTTAAAATCTTAGTTTTAGCTTTTGGCAAGAGTATTGGGGAAATAAAGTTGCTGCGAGGAGACCTAGGCTGCTTCCAAACCACTTTCACTTTTATTTTAGACCTAGCTACCCCATCCAGTTAAATTTGATCAGATAGTGCAAGTTAAAATCCCAGTTAAGCTTTTCTGTGCAGATATTCAATTGGGGAAATTAAGCTCTGTTGAAGGGGGCGTCTTCTAATCTCTTCTTTTTTAGTGTCCCCTAGTTGAAATTTTTAAGTAGAGGAAGTTAAAACGTTAGCTTTTTGTGAGTATTAATGGGGAAATTAAGCTACTGTTTCACAGGGAGACCATAGCTGCTTCTAATCCCCTTTATTTTAGACACTAGCTCCCCATCCAGTTGAAATTTTTAAGATAATTAGTAAAGTTGAAAATCCCAGTTTAAGCTTTTCTGTGCAGATATTGCATGGGGAAATGAAGCACTGTTTAAGGGGGCCATATGTGCTTCTAATCCCCACACTTATTTTAGCACCAGCTACCCATCCAGTTGAAATTTTTAGTAGTAAAGTTGAATCCCAGTTTAGCTTTTTCATGAGATATTGAATTGGGAAATAAGGTACTGTTCACAGGGAGCCATATGCTGTTTTTACCCTTGATCATGAAAAGGTTTGGTTTGTTTTTTAAGAAGAAAGAGGGGAAAAAGTGGCGTTAAAAGGTTGTATGCAGTCACTAGAACCTATGTTCATAGAGGGCATAAATGACATTCTATGTTGAATGAAGGGAGGCGGGAAAGGTGAGGCGGGACCAGGGAAGGCGGGGCCAGAGAAGGCGGTGCGTGGATGGGCTTGGAACCCGTGATAACTGCTTGCAGTTCTAGTTATTGTTCAGCCCGGGACGGCCGGAGTGCAACGGGTTTTTTTTTTTGGGGCTGCTGTAGTGGAGATGGTGGGTGGTTTTGGGTGGATATTTGGGTGTGTTCGGTGTCTTGTGGGCCTGGTTAATTTTTGTGGTATGTTGTGTTGTGGTGAATTACTAGGGTGTTTTTTATTTGGTAAACTGCTATTAAGGTCTGAGGTTGTAAGTTTCTGTGAGGATTCTCTGGCGTTTTTTTTTTGAAGTCGGGGCCGGTTTGCTAAATGTGTTGTTTTTTTTGATTTTCTAATATGGGGAAGTGTGGGGGCCCGGCGGTTTCTTGCAATAAAATGGTGGGGGGAAACAAGTGTTTTGCCTGGGTTGTAAAAAATGTTTTTGATAAAAAAAAATGGCGCCTGTGGCGTTGTTTTTTGGCTCTGCTCATTGTTTAGCTGTTCCGGTCCCATTTTTGTGGCGTTTGCAGCGTTTGTCTGCTTTGGTGAAAGCTAAGTTTAATTTTAGAAGGTAATAGGTTCAATATTTTCTTATCTTTAGTAAAGGAAAATTATTGGGTTATCGTTTCTTATTGCCTTGCTCTCTTTTTTGTTTCTTATTAGTGGTTTTTTGTGTCCTAATTGGTCGCGTGGGAGTTTGGTTTTCTTTTTTCTGGCTGGGGTTTTTTTTGGTTTTTTTTTTTTAGTTGTTTGTTTTCCCGTGTTTTGTCGTTGCTTGGCTGGGTGTGTGGGGTGGCGGGGGTCTGTCTGATGTCGCTGCTTGCGGTGTTTGTTTTTTTGGTTTTGTTTTTTTTGCTGGTTTCTCGTCCTGTCCCTTTTCGTGGCTGCTGTGTTTATCTCTCTTGGGTGTTGTTTTGTGTGGTGGGGGGGTGGGTGTTGTTCGTTGGAGTTAGAGTGTGTTTGGGGCTGTTTGTTTGGGGTTTTGGAAGGTCTGGGGTGTTAGTTTCTGTGTGTTGGTTGTTGGTGTCCTGGGGGGTGGGTGGTTTGTGTTTTGTTGTTGTTGGGTGGTTGGTCTTTCTTTATTGTTCTGGGTTGGGGGGGGGGGGGGGGAAGTTCGTTTGTTGTGGTTTGTTGGGTTGGGGGTTTGGGTTTGTGCTGTGTTGTGCGTCCCGCTCTGGATTTCTTCGTTTCTGTTTAAAATTTTTTTTTCGGGTTTGTGTTGGGGTTGCTGTTTCGGGTCCTGCTGTCCTCCCTTTCCTTTTTTTGCCCGTCCCCGTGGTTGTCGGGTAAGTTGAATCGTTGTTCCGGGTTGTGGTGTTTGTTGGGGGTGTGCTTCCTAAATGTGTTGTGTTGTTGTTAGGGACTGCTGTTAAAATTTATATGAGTAAATTGGTATGTTTTAGTTGGTTGGGGTTTGGGGGGGGGTGGGGCGGTGGGGGGTGGGTGGTTGATTGTTGCAGTTCTAGTTATTATTATTATTATTATTCCGCCGTGAAAAGTATGTGGGGAGGCAAAACTGCACACGATGTAATATAGCCACATATATAGGCTTGTACATATAGTTCATGTGGTCAGAGCAGAAAAATTACACATGTCAGACACTAGGTGGCGCTATACCAGGGGGGGTGGGGACAAGGATGGGCCGGTGAAGAAGGGGGTACCATTTTAGGCCGCAGTTCGAGGGGTGTAGCAGGTGGGGGGGGTTCCCCGCGGAATGCTTGGTGGGTTGGAGTGGGGGATGTGTCTGGCTCCCAGGCCGCCCTTTCCGTTTTTGTCTAGATTTGTTGTTGGTAAGAAAACTAGGGGTTTTGGGCAAAGAAAAAAATTTAGGGGGGCTATCCGTTTTTTATTCAGTTGTTTTGTGCTTCGCTGGTTGTTTAGTCTTGGTGTTTGAGGGGTTAAGATTGGAAAAGTGGATGTTTTATGTGAAGCAACCTTCTTCGTGATCTCATGTTGCCGTTGTGGGTGATGCTCTGGGCTTGGGGTTCTTTAATGGTTTTGTAATTGATTTCTGATGTTGTCTGCTTACCCAAAAATCTTAAAATGGTGGGTAATAGTTTAGTCCACATAAAAGAAGTGTTGTAATTTGTTGGGTGGAGAAAGGAGAGGATCTGGAGTGTTTGTTTCCTGCTGGAAGTTTTAGATGTGTGTTTGTTGAAAATTGGGTGTTAAAGAGTGTTGTAGGTGAGTGGAGGGGGTGCCTAAAGTTTGTGTTGGTTGTGGTGTTGGGGGGAGTTTAGTAAATGGAGAGAGTGTTCTAGGACCTAGGGTAGGGGAAAAATAAGGGGGAGGGTTTTGGGGAGAAAATATAATCTTTTTGAGTATTTGGGAAGGACAAGGGAGAAAATAAGAAGTGAAAGGAGTTGTGATTTGTAAAATGTTTTTTTTGGGAGGAGGGGATGGAGAGTGGTGTTGCCTCTTGTAAGCGGTATCAGGGGGGAGGGGGATAGTGTCTTTGTGGGGTTTCTTTGTTTTTGGAGATGGGGATATGTTTAAGGGGGCTAGTGTTTTTTGGGGGGTTTGTGGATTTGTGGGGAAGTTCAAGGGGGCTGCTGCTTCTTTCTTTTTAGTGTTCGTTAATTTAGAGTGTATTGATTTTTTTCTGGGTATTGATTGGGGAAAGTATTTTAAGGGGGCCATATGTGTTCTTCCCCCTTTGGTTGTTGAATTTTTGTTGTTGTTGTGGGATGTGCAGGTTGGTTGGTTTATTGAGTGGTGCGGGGTGTGGTATGTATGTGAGGGTATATGATTCTTGTTGAGGGTGGAAGGGGGGGAGGGGGAGGGAGGGGGGAGAGAGGGGTGGTGGATGGGTTGGGGTTGTGCGTTTATTTTATTTTTTTTCTGGAAAGTTTGGGGGAAGTGTAAGATGGGGGTATAAATGTGGTAGGGGGAGGGGGTCGTAGGCTTAGTGAAGGGAATAATATGGGTGGCCAATTTGGCCCTCGTTTGAGTAGGCGCCCTGGTAGATAGTTTGTAGGGGGAAATAACCTGATAGAGCTTAAGAAGAGTGGGCAAAAAGGGGGAGTAGGGGGGGTTATGGACCGCGTTCGGGCGCAGGTAGTGAGCGGAATAGAATTTAGGATGGCCAGTGGGCGTGTTTTATTAGCGATTTTGTAACCCAGGGGCGGAAATAGCCGAGGGGCCCTGGCCCTATTTTCTTCCCCTGACCCAACAAAAATGGCCAGGGAGGCCAAACCAAAGGTGGATTTATATAGCCACTTACAGGGATGGTAGAAAAAATGTTTGTGAAATAAAAGAGAAAAAATATGTAGACACTAGGTGGCGCTATACCATTGGGTAGCACGTTTTGGCCTTAGCTGAAAACGGCGGAGTAAATTTAAGTGCCTTATTCCCCAGATTCTTGGACCCTCCTGAATTTTATGAATAGGCCACGCCCATTTCGCCTATAATTTTTTTTGCTAAGTGCAAAATATGCAAAACATTGTTTTTTTTACATCTAGGTTTTCCCGATCAACTATACAAAATAAATAAAAGCTGATAGAGCGATTGTTGGAATTTTTTTCCGTTGCGGAATTATGCGTGTTGAAACATTTTACCAACGCTAGCTACATACTTCAAAGGCCATAACTTTAAAACCACATCAGATATTTCCATGAAACTCCTACACCAACAAGGGAATGTTATTATCTACTCATGTAGCATAATGGAAATTTTTAAATCTAGGGGCGCTGTTACACTTTTTATATTTCACAAACGATTGATCAGATATGTATGAAACTCACTGTGTATGTTATATATCACTTGTGTGATTCCTAGATGATGGTTATGATTGGACAAAGTGGGAATGTTTTATGAGTGGGCCATACTCCATTTTATTATTACATATTAAAAGTCAGCTGTTTGTCCTAGACAGCCTAAATGTGATGGTATTCCTTAATATCTGAATGTTTGATAGCCAACTATCACTCTAAATTTTTTACAGGCTATTTTTGTTGAATATATTTTGACAAGTCATAAAATAACTATAATCTTGTTACGTTATTCAATATATCATAATCAAGCAGTTTGGCAAAGATTTTTAATCCTGCAATATATCAATGTTGTCTAAAGTTCAAGTCTGCATCTGTCCTGTTTGTCTTCATTTTTACATGGTTATGTCATTGATCATTTATGTATAGGGCTGTAACATTACCTGAATGGAAATAAAAATTGTGATCCTCAGAGCCACAAACCCATCTTGCAGTGAGAGAAGGCAGGATCGTGACACCTTCCAAGCCCAGTTCAGATGGTTTGAAACTTCTCAGATCCCATCACATTGTTTCACTTTTTTCTCCATCAAGTTACAAACTCCTGGAAGCATCCAGTTACTAATTAGACAACACATCTATCTTAGAGTCACCAGGTACAGTGTTACACATGTTTTTTTCCTTGCAAGTCAAATGTAACTTGTCAGTTTTCCAGGGGCACATAAACCTTCAATCGGGATGAGCCACTAACATGCATGCAGCTGGGGAGTGTGTGAATGAGGTGCACGATGGCACATCTTCAGACACTGAGAACAGTGAAAGGACAGGAGGAGAAGATCCTGGTCGTGGTTGGCAGGCCAGACTCACGGACATCCAGCTGGATGTTTAAATATTGATGTCTGATATTCACCGCGGGATTTGTAGTGTGTTTGTCTTCATTTTTACATGGATAAGACATTGATTATTCTAATTGAAGTATGTGGTCAGTCCTGCTGGAGCAAACATATCGCCACAGATGCGTGTGCATGTGCGAATGTGTAGGAACATCTGTTAAAACAGAAGTCCTATTGTATTGTAAGGCTTGTGGTGAAGTTTGAGAACAGAGGATCTGGAGTGGTTGGTGGCTGTTAGTTTTCTGTGAATGTTGGTCTACAACAGGGGTGTCCAGTGCTGGTCCTCGAGAACCACAATTCTGCAGGTGTTAGACATTTTCCTGAAAACTCACTCAACATTAGCCAAACACAAACTTTGCTGTACAAAATTAAAGAAACAGGTTTTTGTGGTAGGGTGAACGCCATCTAAGGATAGTGAAATGTGCTTTTTTATTGGTGTCCGTTGAAAGTTATGATGAGAAACATTTTTGAAAAACAGCTAAAAACTTAAAAGGTATCTGAAGAAAGATAATTGTAATTTGGACAGAGGGGCTGATTTTATAAGATATACAAAGGAATCAAATAGGGGGCTATTGTTTTGTATTTGGAAAACGCTGATCAATATGGCGCCCTCCCAAGGTACATAGATAGCCCTTGAGTTATTCCAATAATATGGTTGCGATTGGATGACATGGGCATGTTTTATGAACGATTTTCTAATCCTAGGTGCTCATCTCAAGCAGGGGTGTTTACTAAAAGTTGAAAATCCCAGTTTAAGCTTTTCTCGTGCAGATATTGCAATTGGGGAAATTAAGCTACTGTTTCACAGGGGAGACCATATGCTGCTTCTAATCCCCTTACACTTCTTATTTTAGACACCAGCTACCCCATCCAGTTGAAATTTTAAAGATCAGATGAGTACAAGTTGAAAATCCCAGTTAAAGCTTTTCTCACAGAGATATTGCAATTGGGGAAATCAAGGTACTGTTGCACAGGGGAGACCAAAGACTGCTTTTTAACCACTTGATCATGAAACAGCTATATGAGTATTGGTTATATTTCAAGAAATTAACTGTAAAGAGGGAGTACTGTGAAAACTCAAGTGGGCTACTGCCTATAACATAACTGAAGACAACAGGTTGTCATGCAGATCACTAGATCACCTTTATATATGACATATATAAATGACATTCAATGTTAAATTACGTGAGGCGGGACAAGGTGAGGCAGGACCAGAGAAGGCGGGGCCAGGGAAGGCGGGGCCAGAGAAGGCGGTGCGTGGATGGGCTTGGAACCCGTGATAACTGCTTGCAGTTCTAGGGGGGGGGGGGTTTTTTTTTTTTTTCTTATTATTATTATTATTCCGCCGCCGCAAAAGTATGTGGGGAGGCAAAACTGCACACGATGTAATATAGCCACATATATAGGCTTGTACATATAGTTCCGAGGTGGTCAGAGCAGAAAAATTACACATGTCAGACACTAGGTGGCGCTATACCAGGGGGTCAAACGTTTTGGCCTCTAGCTTGCAAACCGCTTGGAATAAATTTATGGGACCTGGATGAGCAGATTCCTTGGACCCTTCCGCATCTCCTGATATAGGCCACGCCCATTTGCGTCTAGATAGATTTTTTGCTAGGGGGCGATATATGCAAAACCTATTTTTATAAACTAGTCCTCAGAATTTTGCCCGATCAGGCTGAAAATCGTACCATATAAACTAGAGACGAAGAGAAACAAACGTAAGGAAGCACTTTTTAAAAATATTGTTCTGTTACGAAGTTATACACAAACAAACATTTTTGAAAAACTAGCTAAAAATTTAAAAGGCTATATCTCGGAAACGACAACAGATAATTGCATCAGCTTTAAAATCCAAGTGTGGAACTTGATTTTCTACTGACATACCGAAGGAAAAAATTTTCAGAATCTAGGGGGCGCTATAATCCTGAATTTTTTATATTGGGAAAACCGCTGATCCAATCTGGATGCCACTCCCAGGGTATGTAGATAGACCCTCTGTGAGTAAATTCCTAGAATATGGTTACAATTGGATGAAGTGGGCGTGTTTTATTAGCGATTTTCTAATCCCAGGTGCTCAACTCACGCAGGGGCCCAGGACCGCTGATTTTCTTCCCCCCGACCTAACAAAAATGGCCAGGGAGGCTAAACCAAATGTGCAATAATAAAGCCACTAACAGGGCTTGTAGAAAACTTTTTTTGTGTGGACCACAAAAAAAAATGACACTTGTCAGACACTAGGTGGCGCTATACCAATGTCTTTTACGTTTTGGCCTCTAGCTCGTAAACGGCTTGGCGCATCTTAAAGTGCCTTATATCCCCAGATTCCTTGGACCCTCCCAGATTTTATGACATAGGCCACGCCCATTTCCGCCTATAATTTTTTTTCGCTACAATGCAAAATATACAAAACCTATCTTCGTAAACTTGTCCGTGGGATTTTACCCAATCAGGCTGAAAATCCTACCACAGTTTCTATAGACAGAGAGAAAAAAACGTATGCAAGCGATTTTTGAAACTTACTTTTCGTTACAAAGTTATATGCGAACTAACATTTTGCAAAAACTAGCTAAATACCTAAAAGGCCACTATTAAAAAACGACAACAGATAATTATATGAAACTCATACACCAACAGGGGAACTTGATTTTCTACTCATGGGCCAAAGGAAAAAAATTTGAAAATTCTAGGGGGCGCTATAACTCGGATTTACTTTATATCACGTACATGGTTTATCAGATATGCCTCAAACTCGCTAGGTATGTTCATAGCATCACTCTGAGCTGATTCTTAGAGGACGGTTAAGATTGGACAAAGTGGACATGTTTTATGTAAACGCCAAACCTTCTTCAGTGAATCTCAAGATAGTCCTTATGAATCCCAAGCATTTTGGTAAAGATTCCCTAAAGATTCTGACTGAATCAGGTTGTCATTGTGTGTACCTGGATGCAAATCAAGTCATTTCAGCTTTTAAACTGCTACTTCTTTAAAAACACATGTCTGAAGTTCACACCTACATTTGCAGTGTGTTTGTCTTCATTTTACATGGTTATTAGCCTACATTGAGCATTTCACTGCATGAAGTATTTCCTCAGTCCTGCTCTACCCAACAAATCTTCACAAATGGATGACTGGCTAAATAAGTTTAGTAACCACTATTAACACAGAAGACCTGTTGTAATTATGTTGCTGGTGAGAGCAAAGGACAGAGGATCTGGAGTGATTTGTCATTCCTGCTGGACCAAGCATATCTTCACAGATGTGTGTATGTCTGAAAAACATTGAGGAATGACTGTTAACACAGAAGTCTGTTTGTATTGATGCTTGTAGTGAATGTTGGAAACAGGATCTGGAAAGGTGCCTAAAAGATTTCTGTGATTGTTGGTCTACATTGTTGGTGTCCACTTTTGGTCTTTGAGGGCCACAATCCTGCATGTATTTAGGTAATCCTGAAAAATCAGTCACGATCAATCCTACACAAAAAAGTCATCCTATACCCGGTAGTTGAGTTGTAAAAAAGCTTCACAGCAGATGAAAAACTCATTAGAGATTCTTATTAATCTACCTTGAACTTTAGAATCTTAGGTAACATATTCACTTATTTCCATTGCCTGATGAGTCTTAATTGGGGAAAACAATATAACCACATGAAGCAGGGGAAGATGGGATTTTTAAACTAGAGGAGAACAAATGATTTCAACTCAATCAGTTCTTTTTGAGTAATTTGGGCTGAAAATGGGAACCAATTTGTGATCATCCCTGAGCCAAATGATTTGACTAAAAAGCCACAAGAGAACTCTTAAGCTAAATCATTTATTAACAGTAAACATTGTCAAAAAAGACCTGATCAATACTAGCCATCCATGATGGAACTGGTGTTTGTCTGAAATGCCAGTAACCTACCAGAACTTCATGCCTTATGCAAAATATATTTCATTTAACAGCTTCTGTTATTAAAATCTTAGTTTTCAGCTCTTCTCGGCAAGACATTGTGATTGGGGAAATAAAGTTGCTGCTTTGCAGGAGACACCCTGGGCTGCTTCCAAACCACTTTCACTTCTTATTTTAGACACTAGCTACCCCATCCAGTTGAAATTTTTAAGATCAGATAAGTGCAAGTTGAAAATCCCAGTTTAAGCTTTTCTCGTGCAGATATTGCAATTGGGGAAATTAAGCTTACTGTTTCACAGGGGAGACCATATGCTGCTTCTAATCCCCTTACACTTCTTATTTTAGACACTAGCTACCCCATCCAGTTAAAATTTTAAAGATCAGATTTGTACAAGTTGAAAATCCCAGTTTAAGCTTTTCTGGTGCAGTTATTGCCATTGGGGAAATGAAGCTACTGTTTCACAGGGGAGACCATATGCTGCTTCTAATCCCCAACACTTCTTATTTTAGACACCAGCGACCCCATCCAGTTGAAATTTTTAAGCTAAGTACAAGTTGAAAATCCCAGTTTAAGCTTTTCTCCTGAGATATTGCAATTGGGGAAATCAAGGTACTGTTGCACAGGGGAGACCATATGCTGCTTTTTAACCACTTGATCATGAAACAGGTATATGCGTATTGGTTTTATTTCAAGGATTTACTGTAAAGAGGGAGTACTGTAAAAATGCAAGTAGGCTACTGCTTATACCATACCTGAAGACAACAGGTTGTCATGCAGATCACTAGATAACCTATGTTCATAGAGGGCTATAAATGACTTTCTATTTTGAATGAAGGGAGGCGGGACAAGGTGAGGCGGGACCAGGTAAGGCGGGGCCAGAGAAGGCGGTGCGTGGATGGGCTTGGAACCCGTGATAACTGCTTGCAGTTCTAGTTTTAGGAGAGCGGGTGAAAAAAATTACAAAATTTTTTTTTTTTTTTTTTTTTCTTATTATTATTATTATTCCGCCGCCGCAAAAGTATGTGGGGAGGCAAAACTGCACACGATGTAATATAGCCACATATATAGGCTTGTACATATAGTTCCGAGGTGGTCAGAGCAGAAAAATTACACATGTCAGACACTAGGTGGCGCTATACCAGGGGGTCAAACGTTTTGGCCTCTAGCTTGCAAACCGCTTGGAATAAATTTATGGGACCTGGATGAGCAGATTCCTTGGACCCTTCCGCATCTCCTGACATAGGCCACGCCCATTTGCGTCTAGATAGATTTTTTGCTAGGGGGCGATATATGCAAAACCTATTTTTATAAACTAGTCCTCAGAATTTTGCCCGATCAGGCTGAAAATCGTACCATATAAACTAGAGACGAAGAGAAACAAACGTAAGGAAGCACTTTTTAAAAATATTGTTCTGTTACGAAGTTATACACAAACAAACATTTTTGAAAAACTAGCTAAAAATTTAAAAGGCTATATCTCGGAAACGACAACAGATAATTGCATCAGCTTTGAAATCCAAGTGTGGAACTTGATTTACTACTGACATACCGAAGGAAAAAATTTTCAGAATCTAGGGGGCGCTATAATCCTGAATTTTTTATATTGGGAAAACCGCTGATCCAATCTGGATGCCACTCCCAGGGTATGTAGATAGACCCTCTGTGAGTAAATTCCTAAAATATGGTTACAATTGGATGAAGTGGGCGTGTTTTATTAGCGATTTTCTAATCCCAGGTGCTCAACTCACGCAGGGGCCCAGGACCGCTGATTTTCTTCCCCCCGACCTAACAAAAATGGCCAGGGAGGCTAAACCAAATGTGCAATAATAAAGCCACTAACAGGGCTTGTAGAAAACTTTTTTTGTGTGGACCACAAAAAAAAATGACACTTGTCAGACACTAGGTGGCGCTATACCAATGTCTTTTACGTTTTGGCCTCTAGCTCGTAAACGGCTTGGCGCATCTTAAAGTGCCTTATATCCCCAGATTCCTTGGACCCTCCCAGATTTTATGACATAGGCCACGCCCATTTCCGCCTATAATTTTTTTTCGCTACAATGCAAAATATACAAAACCTATCTTCGTGAACTTGTCCGTGGGATTTTACCCAATCAGGCTGAAAATCCTACCACAGTTTCTATAGACAGAGAGAAAAAAACGTATGCAAGCGATTTTTGAAACTTACTTTTCGTTACAAAGTTATATGCGAACTAACATTTTGCAAAAACTAGCTAAATACTTAAAAGGCCACTATTAAAAAACGACAACAGATAATTATATGAAACTCATACACCAACAAGGGAACTTGATTTTCTACTCATGGGCCAAATGAAAAAAATTTGAAAATTCTAGGGGGCGCTATAACTCGGATTTACTTTATATCACGTACATGGTTTATCAGATATGCCTCAAACTCGCTAGGTATGTTCATAGCATCACTCTGAGCTGATTCTTAGAGGACGGTTAAGATTGGACAAAGTGGACATGTTTTATGTAAACGCCAAACCTTCTTCAGTGAATCTCAAGATAGTCCTTATGAATCCCAAGCATTTTGGTAAAGATTCCCTAAAGATTCTGACTGAATCAGGTTGTCATTGTGTGTACCTGGATGCAAATCAAGTCATTTCAGCTTTTAAACTGCTACTTCTTTAAAAACACATGTCTGAAGTTCACACCTACATTTGCAGTGTGTTTGTCTTCATTTTACATGGTTATTAGCCTACATTGAGCATTTCACTGCATGAAGTATTTCCTCAGTCCTGCTCTACCCAACAAATCTTCACAAATGGATGACTGGCTAAATAAGTTTAGTAACCACTATTAACACAGAA